>JABSSZ010000233.1:0-68776 GCA_013755755.1 Fusarium sp. NRRL 25184
GGCGAAGGATCGTCTCTGGGCTGGGGAGCTTGTTGCTGGACAGGGGCAGCTTGAGGGTCGTCTTCCATAGCTGGAGCAAACTCATCATTCTGAGACTCAAACTCCATTTGGTTTTCGTCAGAGACTGGAGGAGGGACTTGAGGTTCCGCTGGGGCTCATTAGCTCTAAGTTCCGAGTTTGCATGCGGCGAGTAGTCATACCAGTGACAGGTGCCTGAGGCTTGGTCTGAGCAGGCTTGTTTGGGCGATGTTCAGTTGGCTTTGGCGCAGGCGGATTTGATATCTTCGCAGCTGGCCTCGGCGCTGTTGGCTTTGGTGCCGGCGGCTTTGCGACAGCCTGGCTTGGCTCCTTCTGGGCAGGTGTCCCTGATGCTGTCCTTGCTACTGTTGGCCTCGGATCTGTTGGCTTGGATCTTGTCTGGACCTGGCTGCTTTGATGATTCTCAGCAGGCCTCGGCGCTGATGGTTTCGGTGCAGGTTGATTTGATTCCTTGTCAGCTGGTTTCGACACTGTCCTTGCTGCTGCTGCTGGCTTTGGGATAGACTGGCTTGCATTTCTCTCGGCTGGTCTCCCTGTTGCTGGCTTTGCTGCTGATGGCTTTGGAGCAGGCTGGTTTGATTCTTTTTGTGCAGGTCCCGCAGCTGTTGGTTTGGGATCTGAACTAGTTGGTGTCTTCGAACTCGATAACCTATGGGTTGATGGTGTATGCTGATCAGATCCTTTCCCTGCCGATCTCGCAGGATTTGCCGCTCCTGGCTTTGAGCTCGAAGACTTCGACCCTGGTGGCTTGTGAGTGGGCGGCTTAGATGCAGGTCGACTATTTGAAGCTTTCTCATTTGCTTTTGCAGGGGCCGTCGTTCCTGGCTTCGAAGCTGCGGTCTTGGTAGGCTTTGATTTTTCTGAGCTATTATGGTGGCCGATCATCCTGAGCACTTGGGGCTTCAGTGCTGCTGCCCTATGTGCTGCCATTTGTTCCGGCGTAGGAGTTATCTTCTGAACCTCTGTAACTGTTGCTGCATCTGTTGCTGGGGCCTGCTTCTTTGAATTTGTCTTGGCTTTGGATCCTGAAGTCTTGTGTTCACTCGACTTGCGCTTTTTCTTTTTCGGTTCTTCTGGCTTTGGTGCTTGCGACCCCATTCTCTCTTTGTGCAGCACTCCCTCGCCATCCTCCTCATCCTCCTGCAGAGCTGCTCTTGCCGGGTCGGCCTTCAAGTATTTGTCGACCTCTTTGATGTGAGGAAGAAGATCGTTGTTGAGCTTTGGGTTAAATCTCCGCAAGTCCTTTGCTTCGATCCAGTCGATAGCACTCCTATTAGGAAAGTCTCGACCATCAAAGTACATGACAGGGAACATGCGTTTGTGGACAAGAGCATTCCCACTTTCGTAAGGCTTGGCCCATGTGTATTTTCCGGATACTTTGTCGTACTGGTAGCAAGATGGAAGGGAGTCTACTAGGCCGCAGGTCTCGATAGATCCGGGAATTCCAATCTTATCGAAATTACCCATAGGGAGAATAAGGACAGCAAGCCATTCTTTAGTCTTGTCCCAGTACGTCAAATAGACCTTTCCGCACTTCGGGTCGGTAATTCCTTTGAATTCGTCATCGCCTGTCGGGTCCTGATGTCGTTGGCGTGATCGAGTTTGGCGTGGTGTTGTTAGCGTTTCCTTTTGTGCCTCCTTAGTAGAAGACGCTCGCTCCGACTTTTGACGTTTGGTTTTCGTCACCGGGCTCGAAAAACTTCCCTTGCGCTTAGTCTAGAAAAGTTAGTAAGTAGCACATCAAAATTCGCGGTGAATCAGCTTACTCCTGATCTGGTTTGTCGTGGTGACGGGGGGACTTCATCAGGTTCAGAGAATTCGGGTTCGGATGGCTCTTCCTCCTCTTCTTCCGATTCGTCCTCGTCTTCGTCTTCGTCTGCGTCTTCGTCTTCATCCTCATTTTCTCCCTCCTCCTTTTCTCCCTCCTCTTTTTCTCCCTCCTCTTCATCATCCTCCTCTTCATCCTCTTCGTCATCAGACTCGTCCGCTTGTACCTCGATAGTTTCAGCGGCCGGAGTTGGTGATGGACTGAAGGTATATCTGGCATGACGAGCAGAACTATCTTCGCGAGCAGTAATGTCTCGTCTCGAAGCCTTGATTCCATTGCTAGGCTTTCGAGTCCTCCTTGCGATAGGCTCATCGTCAGAGTCGATGGGTTCTACTTCTGCAGCTTGCTTGTCATCAGGCTCTCCAGCACTGTCCGCTCCAGCCTCTTCCTCGGCGGACACCTCCTCCACGGGTTCCTCCTCTGCTAATTCTTCAACGGCTTCCCCCTCGGCGGGTTCTTCCTCCGCAGGTTCCTCGTTGGTAGGCTCGAAAGGTTCGTCTTCTGTAGGATTTTCTGTAGGCTCTTCCGTAGGTTCTTCGTTAAAAGACTCAGTCTCATCAGGTTCCTGCATCACACTGTCCTCCTGGAATAAGATGTCCTCCGTAAGTTCGCCATCATCAGCGCCGTCTTCCATTGTGTCATCCATCAGGTTATCGTCAAACATTGGTCCATCGTCCATCTCATCATCTGCAGCAACAGGGACGATAGCTGTATGTTCCGGAAACTCTGGCTCCACGGGGGCGCTCTCAACTCGATCAGTCCCCAGCCTCGTAGTGTCAGGCGTCATCTGAAATTGCGACTGTCCGTTGGATGTTCCCATGAGTTGAAAGAGATGGTCGCGGAACGAGTCCATCGTGTGCCGAATCTGGTGTGCATGATTTCTTTCATACTGCTCAATGTTCGTCTTGTGGTCGATTTCCAGTTCCTTCTTCTGGCCGGCCAGCTCAATCAGATTGTCCTGGAGCCTGGATATTTGGTCCGGCGGCGCCGATGGCAATTCGGACCATATTTGCGCGATGCGATCTTGAATTGATCTCAATTTCTCCTCATAGACCTCAGTTGGCGACTTGATTGACGCGAAAACCGAGTCATAGCGATAGACGACATCTTTGACCTCTCGAAACTGTCGCAGAGGCTCCTGGCCTGCCATTTTGGCTGACTCCTCTGTTGGTCGCGCTATCGCATCAGCATGCTAAGGGTGCGCTGAGTCGTTGGGAAATGATTGCCGATTGCGCGCCTATCACTTGATGAGGCTCACAATGTGTCGTTGAGTGGGCGCAGGGGGAGGAGATTGTTTTTGATTGAGTTTGGTGACGCAGAGTTCCAATCTGCATCTGTGGTGACGATTACAGCTCAGGCCAGAAAACTCCAGGTAAGGGGGCCTAGTGGCGTTCGGACCTAGTCTTATATGGGGCTAGATATCGTATTCTCATTGGGCTTGGTTGCTTCAGCTGTAACAAACTGCATTGCTCTTAAAAATGGAGCTCTAATCTCGGCAAGGAAAAAGCAAACCAATTTATTGATGCCTTAGGCAATAGTGTCTCGATAGCGCTCATCGTCGAGCAAAAACGCTTCAAAACATGGGGAAAACACTGAAAGAAGTGAAATCTCTCGACAACTTAAGAGCTGAGTACCCAAGAGTTTCCACGCTTTGCGGGGTATTAAAACACGAGACGAACCTGCAGCCTCATCCTTTCACCACGGATGATCCCGGGCTAGTTCGCGAAACCCGGGTACGCTAAGCCGCGTCAAGATCCATCACACCGGCCCCGCTTCTACTTCTTAGTTCTCACACGTATCAGTAGTCTCGAATACCCTATAGCAGACACAAAAGCTAAAATCACTCTATCTTTACACAATATTAACTATAAAGGTCTAATAAATAGGAAGAAAGTCCAATCCTTTTGCATAATTTATATTTTAATATTATTATATATTTAACTTAGCTATACAGTAGTCTTAATAAAAAGGCATGTTGATAGGTTTCAAATTGTCAACGTCAAGAATTTCAATCATATTCATATTTTAATAGACTTGATATCAGATATTATTTCTAGATATATAACACGACCTGTGTTTAGAATGTCTTAGATACATATTCGCTATAAGTTTAAACCTTCATTGATAATGATACCAAGCGTACGTGAGATAGTCTATAGATTCACTTGAGCTACTATGAGCTCATAGATTGAAATAATGCGCAGGGACTCCCCTCAAAGTCCTTCAACTCGAGCCCTTTCGCATGTGCAAGCGTCGAGCTGACGCGTGAAAACAAGAATTTGTTCAATGTACAAGGATGATCCGTAGACCTTCCAGGCACGCGCCAAGGTCGCGCCGCAAAGCCAAGAATCATATTTCGTGCATCCTCCACTCTCCATCCATCAAAAGGCATCGATGGCCTAACAGGCGTAAGGCCTCTTGTTCGCATCTGCTTCATCAATGAACCGAGAAGCATGCTGGCACATGTTTCTGAACAGCCAGCTTTACCTTCGAGGAGATCTTGTTGGAGATTGTAGAGGTGGCCAAAGAGGGCATTGAGAACGAATTGACGGTTGTCGTCAATTTTATCTATGGATTATCAGTATCTTGAATGGGGAAGTGATTTGGCGCGTCATTACCTAATATTGGCTGGGGTATTGGTAGGTCAACCACGTATTTGCCATTGTCGTATAAAAGTAGCATTTTCGTCGCGGTCGTAAACAATGATTCTTGCCTGAAGACCCAAGAAATAAACAACCATCGCATCGGATCTTGCTTGACAAAATCTTCCGGCGGTCCGAGATAGCTGACCCAAGCAGCGAAAACCAGCTCCATGATCTCGTGGCAGCCATAGTAATCGACAATAATTGCTATATGCGAGAGCGTCTCCACTGATATCCGTTTCGGCACCTCGCGATGGTGACCGTGGATGATGTCGAGCAAGATGACGAGTGCCTCGGCATCCCATTCGCTAGCATGGAGTTCATAGAGCCCTTGATCATTTGGCCGAGACTCCTTGAATTGGCTTTCCAACATCGCCCGAAAAACTGGTGAGACAAGACTCAAATGTCTCGACGAAACCCGGAATTCGACCTGCGTTGACCCGCCCTCTTCTAACGAACCTCTCGGATAACTCTGGTCGTAATCCAAAGTCATCGGTGAATCGCGTCGGGCCTTTGTTGTTTCCATCAACCCCGCGTCATCGGACCCAAGCCGTTCATATTCCGGCTCCGAGTCCACTTGGACCTCATTTTCCTCTTGCAGATGCGCGTTGGGGTTTTGCAGAATGAGTAGAGTATCAGCGCGAGGGTCAAACGTAAACGGCGATGGCTTCATTTTGGATTAGGGGATTGTTTTGTTATGATTTGAAACTGGAAGGTTTTCATTGATTGAGGGGAAGTTGAGGCGTGGTATGCAACATAGCTGCGTCATCTGATCAAGTTGGAGTAAGTGATGAGCATCCAACATCAGCCGCTAGACCAATCGAGGCGGGAATTGGAGTCGCACAATACCGACCGCCGGCTATAATACCGAAATGCTGTTGATATATGAGCATTTATTTTAAAACTTCCAATGATCTTACTTACACAATAATTCTGGTGGATCTATCATGCGTCACTTGACCCTTGTAGACTGGCCTGAATAATATTTTGGTGCGGACAAGCCATCTCGCAAAACCATGACGAAGAGTCTCGTGGCATCTGACGTATTTTTGGCTAATAATGAGTACATCAAGTGACTACAAAGGCCCTTCCAATTCAAAACAACTTTGCGTTATTGAAGAGCGCTTGTTCCGAGTTGATTCATCATAAGGCTTTTATCCTCGGCAACCCAGCATGCTTCATCGGCGCTATCCACCGGGCGTATCCTGCCATAGCACTTAGGAAGGCTGGCATGCCGTAACCAAATGATTCGGTGATGCATTCCACTATCACGTTATTCCCAGATGGCTAAGTTCGTGCAAGCATTAGCTGGCCACCTCAGAATCATCCAGGCCCCGGGTCATCCGAACAGCATGGTCTTTAACCTAAGGGTCGCGGAGTCTTTGCGGAAGCTCTCCTCGCAGGCCATGCCTGATTATAACCGAGTATGCTTGTGGTACTACCCGCTGCCGGCATGAACTCGGGGTCTGATCGTGGTCTGCGGACTTTGCGAGCAAGCTTCCTATGGAATTCTCAGAGAGATGTAAACGGTCATGGTAAAATGAGTCGAATACTTCGGCTGTTAGACACTTCGAACTTTTAAGCAGTTATTATTCGACGTAAGTTATACAAGTCGGTGGACGAATTGACCTGCCAAGTGACGGGATCTGGATTTTACTTAACCAAGTCCTCGGACATCTCGACGAACATATGACCACAAAATGGAATTCATTGGACAGTCAAACGATAGATAATGCCGCAGACGTCTTCCAAATCCTCACCAGCTGAGCGCAGCTGCATCGGGAGACTAGGTCGAGAAATGGTCGTCGAACATAGCCCGGATCGATCGAAAGAAACCCAATGGTGGCCATGGAGACCCTATGGGTTGGGCAACCTCTCCAAGTAAGAGACTGGTAAATACGGTATGTTAGGCCTAATGATCTAGTCCGTCATTTCGGGGAAAACAACCCGGATACATCAGTTTGCAGTGTAAGGTTGGATGATTCAGGTGAGTCGCATCGATAGGTTGGAATCTGGAGCTGGAAGGGAACACCAACTCCAAAATGAACTGATCTGAGGTTGTGCTGCGCTTACTCTAAGCGACTGATGCCCGAGCGGTCTCGGGATCTACGCGAAACGCTACTCGGACCCTTTCCGATATGTTTTGCAAGGTTAGGGTATGTACGGAGTAGGGTGGCATTCAAAGCATGCATATCCCTGTAAATTCTATCTACCGGTGCGATCACCAAGTTGGGTCAGACAAAATCCAGGCATGCGCTCCAAAGAGTCTAGATTCTCTTGGCACTGGTTATTCCAAATAGATTGATACTCATAGGCCTATGATATTTTATCTTTTGTACAGTGCCTCTTATGAGTAACTCTTGTGAGTAATTTCTCAAGTAGGCAATTCGTCAGAGTCAAGCCGAACTAATCACATGTATGACGCCGAAGGAATTTCGAGCTGTGACGTGTTTACTATCTATGTATAATGTAATAACTGGACATTAGCCGATTTGACACCTGAAGCGATTCTATCTGTGCTGCCTTCGTCAAGCAACGAAGACTGTGTTAAGAAGCCAGTCACCTAGCAGCTTGCAATATGCTTCTGTCTTGAGCTCTGCATCCTTTACCGTCTCTTCCCCTCCAAGTCTCTCACGCATGGGCAGACTGTCAAAACCATGTAGGACATCAGGCACCAGGAGCCATCTGACGCTGCCGTCAGGAAAGGTTTCCTGCCAAGCGAATCGCTTATCTTCCAACTCCAGCACCCCAGGTTTTCCAGGCTCTGAACGCCCGCAGCGAGCGATCTCGGCATCATCGACCGGTACACCGGAGCTCCCTCTTGCGCGGGCCAGACGGGTTGCACACTCCAGACTCTCCTTTGCCAACATGTCCAGTTCCGACGCAATGATGAAAACATGGGGAGGGAGATCATCTGGGTCAGCGCACGGGCCAGGGCTCACTAAAGGATCTTGCAAGTCCTGCCCATCGGGCAGATAACTCCAATCGAAGAGCGGGGCCATGTTGAGGAGGACATCGCGTGCGGACGTGCGCGGGGAGCCGAGACTAGCATCCGTTTTATACTGACGCGTACTAGTCTTTGCCTCTGGAGAGCGACTGAGATCAAGTGCACCGTAGACAGAGATGACTGCACGGGGACGACACAAGCAGTGGCCAGACCGAAGTAGGCGCTGAGACAAGCCCAGGCTCAGATTGCCGCCTGCGCTGAACCCACAGATAGCGACACGTCCGCCGTTTGCCTTGTCAATAGGGAGAGACTCATCATCCAAAGCGGCGTGATATAGTGACTCAAGATCATCTAAGCCGGTGGGGAAGGGAGCTGCTGGGGCTTTGCTATAGTTCAATGCAATGACCAGCACGGAGTGAGTGTCCGAAAAAGAACGGTTCCAGGCGTCATCATCTGGCGAGGAGCCTATGCAAAAGCCGCCACCATGAATAGTAAACAGTGTCGGAAGTGTCTTGGATGAGCCGGCTTCATAGGAAGAAGGAAGAAAAATGCTACAACGTCGATCAGCTCTGGAACGTGAAGAGAGGGACTCGGCAATGCAGACACTCCTCGGGAATGAAAATGAAAGACAAGGTGTCAAGGCATTGTATTGGAAACTTACCGCACAGGCAAATGATCTCTCACATTGTATGTCTTGATAATATTGGGCGCGTTGGTTGAAGTTCTGCTGAATGAGCCCAACCAGTCGAAGGTTGTCAAAGTCGCTTGTATTGCCCGGATTTGGACATTGTATGCGATGCGGCGCGTCCAAGGCGGGCTCTCCTTTACCAATCGGGCCTTAGCGTGAAAATCGGCCATTTTATTTGTCGTGGCGGTATCGAAAAAATCCTACGTGATGTAGGACGGGACAGACGGGGCTCTTTAACCTGTCACGCAGTCGTGAATAGCTTGGTCATTGTCGCGCTTCGATTGGTTGTTTGTGAAGCCCACAGGGAGGGTACTGATAAGAATCGCAATCTAGATATGGCTTCGAGTACCGGCTGATGCCCAGGATTTGCCGTGATGGACAACCGGACTGGGGACAAGATAGTTAAGCTTTCTCTGAGCCGAAGCTGTGATCGTTTTAGATATGCATCTCGGTGTTCGCCTGACCGACTATCTCGACTATTCGGGGTGCAAATACCGAACTTTTGTCTGATACTATCCCATGTATGGTCAAGGAAGCCTTTGACTTTGCTTCCCCAAGATCTTGAGACAAGGGGCTGAGCTCCTCCGCAGATTCCGTCTGGGGCCCCATTCGATTCTCGGTTGCACTGGAGCCTCGTTTACCCCGTCTTAACGAAGTCCCCCACGTGGAGCTATCCCCTCATTGTGATATTCAGCCGCCGCCAATCTCAGCACGGTTCTTGATTCCATACACGGCAATCACGGCAGATGTTTCGACTCAACCTCATTGACATATCCCGAACTGCTCAATCTTGCACAAAATACTATTGACCGAGGTTTACCTTGTACAATCTTGCGGGGTAAAAGAAGCGAGCCATTACCCCATGTTGACCATAGCATAACCTTCTCCTTGTTCACAGGGAAGTTCCAGTAGTGTCAAGCCTCCCCGCATTTCAATTACCTGGGGCAATTGCATTATCGCACACAGACTAGTCAAAGTTTAATTACCGTCAGCACAAGGTCAATCTATATAAGCCCAGGCCCCGTCTCCATGTCAACTAATTTTCCAAACTTGTACAACTCCACGTCTCAAGGGGGTATATCTCAGCTTCAACCGCCTCTTCTTTCTGCCACAATTCATTATTCGATAGTCTCCAGCAGCAATTGGAGTTTGTCAACATGGCGTCCGACCCAGAGGTTTCTATAGCGCCTACAGGCGACGCGAAGAAGTCAGCCCCCCCCACAGATGACCAGCGGCCACCTTCAATTGAATATGTCGAAAACCCCGACCTCGAGCCGACCCCCAAGGTCGCTATATCCACATTCTTGGCTGTTTTTGTAGGTTGCCTTTGTCAAAAATGCTCCGAAATGGTCATCTGAGTTCGACTAACAAAACCGCTTCCCGTTTGTAGTTTATGGGCCTGACCTACGTCCCCGCCATCGCGACCGGATTCATCATGCCTACTCAGATCCTTCAGCAGATCGGTATGGCCTTGGGAGACACCGAGAACATCGCTTGGATTCCTGGTAGTTGGTCCATCGGCTCTGCCGTCGCCTTCTCTATTGCTGGTGGTTTGAGTGACGTGTTTGGTCGCCGATACGTCCTATTATGCGGCCAGACTATTGTCCTGGTTGGTGCTGTAAGTTGTAGAAATCTTCTATAAATGGGGTATTTCTCTCGTCTAACCAAATTGCTGGCTAGATTATTTGTTCTGTTTCCCAGACCACATTACACATCGTTGCTGGAACTACTTTGGTAGGCTTCGGTGCCGGCACCATTATGGTCGCGTATCCTGGAATCAGCGAGCTGCTGCCCAACAAGTATAGGTATGTGTTTCCATTCAAACTTTGGCTTGAGATCAGTTTCTAATCCATGTTATAGAGGTATTGGCTTGGCCTGGACCGAGTTTTGCATCACTATCCCTTGGGGTTCCTTAGCCGGCCTCATCGCTACTCACCTATATCTCAAAGCGAGCTGGAGATGGTGTTATTACATCACCATAATCTACGCTTCTATCTGTCTGATCGGAACATTCATCTGCTACTTCCCCCCCTCTCGACCCCAGCATGACTTTGAGAGGACCCGCTGGCAGCAGGTGAAGGAGCTCGACTATATCGGACTTCTCCTCTTTGCTACCGGCATTACCGTATTCCTGATCGGTGTCACCTTCCTCGGCGCTACCCATAGGTCCATGACACTCGTTGCGACAACTATCTCGCTCGGTGCCTGTGTCTTCATCGCAGCCTTCGTCTACGACTTCACCATCCCAAAGAAGCCTCTTTTCCCCCGCAAGATCTTCAAAATGTACCGAGAGTTCACAGTATATCTTGTCGTCCTCTTCGTCTCTGGCATGATCTGGCAGGGAATTATCACACTGGGAAATCAGGCCACTTTGTTCATGTTCACCAACGATATCATTGAAATTGGTGTCATCTCAGTCCCCGCCAGCATGTCCGGCATTATCGGTGGTTGGATCATGCCCAGTCTTGTTCACAAGATCAAGCATATCCGGTACCAATTTGTTTTCGCCCTTTTCATGCAGACTGTCTTCACAGCATCCTACGCCGCCGTGGTCCCCAACAACAAGACCGGTTGGACCATCCTACCTATGTTTGGTCAGTCTTGCTTCACCTGGGTGACAGTGTTGTCCTACGTCTCTTCTGGTCTGTTGGTTCCTCAGGAGGATCTCGGAGTCTCAGCCGGTCTCATGGGCACATTCCGTAGCGCTGGTGGATCGCTCGGTAACGCCATGTTCAGCACGATTTTGACCTCTATCGTCAACCGCAACCTCGGAAACAACATTGCTGGGGCTGCTATCGGTGCGGGATACTCTCCCAAAGACTTGCCTACCTTGATCCCAGCTGTCATCCAGAACGCGGTCGGCGTACCTTTTGCTATGGCCAAGGTCCCCAACGTAACAGAGCCAGTTCTCCAAGCCACAGCTGCTGCGTTCAAGAACACATACGCTCACGCGTTCAGGACTGTGTTTTACTCGACAATTCCATTGGGTGTATTGGCCATCATTGCGGCCTGCTTTATCCGTGACCCAAGTCACTTACTTAATAACCATGTCGCTGTCCAGCAAGAGAAGGAAGTCCTCGGAAAGAAGAAGGATATCGAAATGGAGCCCAAGATCATTGATTAAATGCATAGCATATAGGTAGTTCAGATTGTTACATCATCAAGCAATACACATCTACATATTTGACATAAAGAATATTCTTGCTGTGAAGCGATTGCATCTCTAAACTTTAGACCCATACTAGTCATGCACACCTTCGGAGTCTCCTGACAGGGTTGCATCCGACTTAATCAGACGATGTCGGGGGCTGCACTGATGGCGCAACCACATTCGACCTGGAATGAATAAATAAAGTTCAACTTAATCTAGACTAACGTAGGTTAGACCTTAGCCCATGCTGGTAGCTATTGTCATTATGGAGGGAACCGAGAGTATTGACGGTTTTGTTATAGTCTACTAAATGGTTCGGTCGATAGCCAATTCACTTGTCATATGTTGAAGGACAATGTTAGTGCCGATATGACCACCTCGCCTCCATATATGTCTTATGAAATTTTATTGCTGATGCAATAGTTGATGATACAGTCCAGGATATGTACTTTATGGAAGACTAATATCTACAGTTTAGGCCTCTCTCTTCCGTCCAGTTTCGCCTTCTCGGTTGCACTCAGCTCTCGTCTTTCAGGACCACCTCGACTGCCATCACCAAGGAAGGTATCCTCACGATGCTCATATTCAGTATGGAACTTCCACTTCTCTGCTAAGTGGCTGCGCAGTTTCTTCTTCCAAGCTGACGCCATACATTCACCCAAGACTGGGAGGAACTTGAACGCGCTGAGAGATGTTAGTTAGTGTCGCTAACCAGGGCTGCTGTCACTCACTGTCCACTTCCACCTCCACCAACAAAAAGATTCTTGTAATCAGGATGATAGTCCATGATGAAATCACCAGTAGGCGTATCTGTGTACCAGCACAGAGCTACCCTAGCAAGAGCACGATCAGCCAGCTCAGGCAACATCTCGCGCAAGCCGGCTCGAAGACGTTCCTCAGCATCTGCTGGAACAAAGTTCTTTCGATCCCGAGAAACAGGAGGAGGAACGGAGATGTTGGACTTCACAGAGTTGTTATCGCCCTTGGAAGGTGCTCGAGTATAGCCCCAGCCGTGAACAGCAAACTTGAGCATCTTGGTATCTTCGTGAGGAGGAAAGTTGAACCATCCAGTAGCGTAGTTCATGTAAATGGGGATATTCTTGTACTTGATCATTTCATCGTCTGTGAGACGAAGGAAGCCAAGTGCTTGTGCTGTTGATAGTGTTGAGTTGTAAGTGGGGACGATACCCGAAGACCAGGCGCCTGCTGCAAGAATGAAGTGATCGCCGTGGACAGGTGTTCCCTCAAGAGTCTTGACTGCTTTGATCACACCCTGAGCGTCGCTGTCGAAGCCAACAGCGGTTCCAGCTCGGCCAGCGATGAAGGAGACGCCTAACTCAAGACACTCGTCACGAAGTTGCTTGATGGCTTTGTTGGCATCGGCCCAGCCGCCAGACTTGTTCAAGTAGCCCTCAAAGTTAGGTTGGGCAAGTTCACCGGTCAAAATTGGAAATCTCCGCTTTGTGTCAGCAGCATCTGCCAATCTGGTATAAGGCAGCTGTCGCTTATCAAGCTGAGCAATCGTCTTATCTGTCCAAGACTTTTCAGGCGTACTTCTCGAACCAGCAATGACATAGTCTGTCTGGTAGAAGATAGCCTTGTACTTAGGGTCTTGAGACCATTTGCGATAGGCTTCGTACGCAAGGGAGCAGTAATCGGTGTCTGCATAGTCAAATCGGATGACTCGGGAGATATCCGAGCTGGAACCATCCGGCACCTGAAGAGGTTAGCGGATCGACGTCACAGAAAGCTGGGGTTCTTACAGGCGGCATGTGCCTGTCAATGACAGTAATGTTCTGGTGACCTTCTAGCGCAAGCTGCTTGGCTGTAGTGAGGCCAAAAAGGCCAGCGCCTATGACCACGATCTTGCTGGTCTGATCCATGATGATGTGGTGGAGGGAGGCGATGCTGTTTGGTAGGTCAGATTGGGAGTCTGGTCGGAAACTGACGTCTGATATACTGCAGCCATGTGTCCAGTGGGGACGGATGTAAAGTCGTCCGCGACCCTATCTACAGCATCGATGTGCCGTGCACGTGAGCGGATCTCCATCACCAAATCCAACTTGCGGCCCGTTAACCGGTTCCTTATCTACACAATTCAGGAGACTAAGATTTACATATAGAGCCATAGTAAATGAAATTCCAATCTCCCCTTTGTTATCATTACCCAGACTTTTACTGTCCTCATAGCTGCCCCCCTATACTCTGGGATGCTCGATTTAAGGAAGAAGAAAGTTTCTGCGAGCCAGTTGGACATTGCACCTCGAGAAACCGTGCCAGATACAGAGATGAATATAATTTACTTTGGTCAAGATGGAAGTGTTCTAGGATTACTGTATGTCATAGATGTCTGGTATGAAATGTGAAAAGATATCGTTCAGGTTCACTTCCTCAAGTCCCCCAGCATCAAAAATGAAGGGATCAAATGACTCCTCTCTTTGACTTGGCGCCGACTGGTTTACCTGCATCTCAGTCAAAGGGTGGATGTAATGCGTGGAGATGCGAATCATGGCATCTTGCGGACGACCTGAGCTTTCTCCATATAACGGCGCCATCTGGCTGATCTTGGGATCTACCAGAGCCCAGAATAGAGCCGGATGGAAGACAATAGAAATGCCCTTGCCCTTTGGTGGCTGTGAGATATTTTCCGCGGTAGAGTCCAAGCTTTGTAGTAATTCGAGCTGATAATCTGTGAGTGCCCCGATTTGTTGAGTAGCTGAGACTGAGAGGTACGCACCTTTTGCGCAATGTGCGGCCATGTTGATGACAGCCTCTCCAAGAACCCTTTGCACCACTCTAGATCACCTTTTGCCTTTTCAGCGATTTTTGGATCAATTGCACGTTGGAATAGCCAAGGTATTGTTGCCACTACTGCTACAAGCTGCCCAACTAGAGGGTCGCAAATCTCGAACCGTAGCTCCTCGCATAAGCGCAAGAGTTTGAATACCCATGCTGAATTAAATAGAGCCTGATCGACTGTTTGCTGCAGAAAAGAACGGGCTTGAAGTCCACTCGATTTGTCGCGCATCGCGACTAAGTGTATGAAGGGATGGTGAAGAATAGCAGTGATGGCGTGAGTAACAACTTGCATGAGAAGCCATGGTATCCAATACTCGCGCTGCTCCTGAAGCTCGACAGCCATTCTTTTGGTAAAATGGACATTTCTCAGCAGATGGCTATGGGGAAGTTTGGTTTCATGTTTGTAAAGCTCTGCACAAAGGATGTAATGCATTGAGCCGGGTGACCATGCTGTCTCTGCTTTGCCGATTCTAACCTGATGCATGTATGATGAGAGATGACCCCACATCTCGATAACTGTGATATAATATGCGGTTATTCCCAGATCTTCGGATGCATCGTCCGAGAAGAGATCTGGAGGGCACTCGCCATCATTCGTGGGCGGAAGTGACAGTGGCCTGTGAGCGCTGGCTGGGTATCTGTGTTCGTCATCGTCGTATATACTGCTACACTCTTGAGGCATGAATGTTTGCTCGAGGAGAGCAACTGTCCAATGGCATCTCAGGCTGGCTTCAAGTTCAGGTGATGATTCATAGAAAGAACTTTGGGACAACTTTCGAAGAGCCTCGAGTCGCGACATGGTTCCGATGCTCATCCACGCTCGGCCTGGCTTACAAGCTGGTTTACCTAGGTCAGTTAACCATCAACGATAAGCACACCAATTTGACTTACCTGCTACATCAACTAGGACAAGCAGGCATAAAGCTTGCACAATCTCAAGCTTTGGAATGCCCTGAGAGGCAAGTATGGCGACCTCCTGCTGTGCAGAGCTGCCATACAACTCAACCGCCTTAGCCTGTTTGCCATTGAAGAAGTCATGCGCGCTATATCGCACAGTGAGTGCCAAGAAGCTGTAGAGAAGGTATTGAGGTGCCGAAGTAAGAGTATCTTTGAGTTCAGATATGTTGAAAAGTTGCAGAGGCTGGAGGTGGAGCTTGGTACGATAGATCTCTATAAGATGGTCTAAAACCTCCGACGGTACATCTGGACTGGAAGGCTCAGTAACAATCATATTTGAGCAAAAATGGCGACATACTTGTTCAAATCGAAGGATGTCTCCATCGATGGTGACGATGTAATGCCCGGACTTTCCCTGTATCCTGCTTGCAACCCTGTAGATGGGATACTAGCAGAAGTACTTGGAGAAGGACCAGGGTTAGAAGCTGACGCTGACGATGGTCTGCATACCTAATTAGTCACTTCTCATTACATAAGACTGATAGGGGGCTTACTGAAGCAGCTCATAAATGCCTTTCACCTGTGACTCCAACATCTGGAAACGTTCCTGTAAGTCATCCCTTTGGGCACTTTTTGTGTCAGCTTCCTCTCAATGAATGGTTTGATTGGCTCTACCTCTTGGTGACTCTATGAGTTTTTCTTGCAGCAGTTTTTACTGGCTCAGGAGATCGGTAGGTACATAGTTGGTTTAGTCGTCTACAGAATGAGCATGTCGGCCTTTCACCAGTGCATTTGCTCTTCTTTTTGCTATACAAAAAGTCAACCCAATTGAGTCCGATATTTTGATCATGGTATCTTACCGGCATGGTTCACAAGCCTGTTTGCTCCGGGGTTCCATTTTGATGAAATAGACCGTTCAAAGGCCGGGACGGGACGGCTGATTAAACTCATCCGAGTTGTTGCGATCAGCAGATCTGGATATGGGGATGGGAACGGAACCCGGAAGTTGAAATGATGATTCACAGGCACGTGAGCGGAAACTAGCAGATATCTTACCCCACCAGACCTTATCGGGCCCAAGTATGCTGAAGTCAGAAGGGCAAGTCGAGAATGGATTCTACGTTTTGTTATATTCAGACGATGTTCCGTAATAATTTTGGTAGAAAAACGTATTGAACACAGTTGTCACGCTTTTGAGCGGCCCAAACTATTGTAAAAGATGACAATACGTACTGCAGAGCCTAGACTGCTTACAGTAACTCCTCTCATACACCAATAGAGTCACTGTACAAAGGTCTCGAACCATTGTAACGTTGTTTCTGCGCATTACATCACTTGGAAGTGGCTTGCATCTGTAAGACATCAGTGAGGGGTCAAACGAATGGCTCTTCTCACAATATCTTCTTTCTAATACATCATTTCTGACTTTTATCGACATCTACTCACAGTCATGGCAACTCACGCTACTTACCCCAGCCTACGGGGCAAAACCGTGCTCA
This sequence comes from Fusarium sp. NRRL 25184, assembly GCA_013755755.1. NCBI lineage: Eukaryota > Fungi > Ascomycota > Sordariomycetes > Hypocreales > Nectriaceae > Fusarium > Fusarium sp. NRRL 25184. The sequence continues at coordinate 16,491 of JABSSZ010000233.1, forward strand.
TTACAGGCAGCGCAGAAGGTATTGGCGCTGCCACTGTGGAGTTGTTCACGCTACAGGGCAGCCAGGTCATCTTGATCGACATCGCTGAGCCTTCAGCGAAGAAGACAATTGACCGCGCGTTATCGCGCGCGAAAGACGCCAATGTTCAAGCCAAAGCACCCATCTTCTACAATTGCAACGTTTCAGATTTGCCAAAGCTACAAGACACGGTCAAGAACATCCAAGATAAACATGGGATGATACATATCTTGGTCAACAATGCTGCGGCTGCTGGAAACAGAGCCAGGCTTGAAACAGAAAATGTCAGGCCTGAAGATTGGGAAGTAAACATCAACACCAATCTTCGGCATGTCTTCTTCATGAGCCAAGCTGTTCTTCCGGCCATGAGAGAGGCGGAAAGTGGCAGCATCATCAATCTTGGGTCAATCACCTGGCGCATACCCGCTCAAGGAACTCCAGGTATGCTAACAACATTACTGTCTGACAATTCAGTCTGCTAATATGCCAAAGTCTACGGCGCATGCAAGGCGGGAATCATGGGCCTGACGCGTACTCAGAGTAAAGAATATGGCAAGTACAATATTCGCATCAACAGTGTTATGCCTGGTGCCATTGCGACCCAGCGACAGAGGGATGAGGTTCTCACGCCCGAGTATCGTGAGGAGGTTATGCGCGGCCAGAGTCTGCAGCGAGATCTTGAGCCGGAGGAAGTAGCTAAGGTGATTGTGTTCCTGGGTAGCGATGAAGCTAGTGGAGTGACGGGTAGTTCGTATGTTGTTGATGGCGGTTGGTGTAGCGATCCATGAGTAGTAGTCGATGGACCTGGTCTTTATGCTGCAATCGAACGCGCCTGTATATGAGGAATAAGACTTATGAAGCTTTTTCTATGCGATTTCCAACTGATGCCTGCCGCGGAGGAATTGTCCGGCGAGGAAAGTTCCTGATCAAAGCTGTCGGGCCCATGATCCGAACCCCCTCATCTCAGTGGATCTGCATCACAATCAGCAAGCGGGGAACCTCGAGCTACGAACTTCATCAACAGCTCAGTCAGGTTCTCAGCAATACCCGTCACCAATTAATACTTCGAGAACTCCAGTTCAAATATGGAGCTCTGGCACCACACAGCGACACAAATTCTAGAGAACATTCGCTCTGGTAATCTCACAGTTGAGCAGTATGCTTCATCACTACTTGAGCGAATCAAGCAACGAGATGACGATGTCAAAGCTTGGGCATATCTTGACCCGAAAGCTGTTCTGGAACAGGCTAGAACATTAGATCAAGTGCCAAAGGATCAGCGAGGACAACTGCATGGCCTCCCTGTTGGGATCAAGGACATCATATTGACCAAAGGTGAATATCTAAAAGCTTTCTATCAGAGACGGAAACAGTCGCTGACAACTTATCAGATATGCCTACCGAGCATGGCTCAGCTATATACAAGAACGACCATCCTGTAATTGACGCTGGATCGGTCATGGTCCTCCGTCAAGCAGGCTGCCTCATCTTCGGTAGGTCAAGCCAGCCTTTCTAAACATCAATTTCTCATCACCCCCAGGTAAAACTACAACAACCGAGTTTGCCGCATCATTCACGGGTCCAGCTACTCGCAACGCACATAGTACCGCTCATACCCCAGGAGGCTCCTCAGCTGGCTCAGCCGCCGCAGTAGCAGACTTTCAGATCCCCGTTGCTCTTGGTTCACAAACTGTAGGCTCCATTGTTCGACCAGCTGCTTTCAACGGCATCTACGGTTTCAAGCCTACATGGGGAGCTATCACAAGAGAGGGACAGAAGTTCTGTGCTCCAACTGTTGATACTATTGGCTTCTTTTCCCGAAGCGTTTCGGATTTTGAGATACTAAGTGACGTGTTTGATTTGCACGATGATGAGAAAAGCACGTTTGAAAGTATCAAAGGTTTGAAGTTTGCTATATGTCGGACGTCGAAGTGGGAATTGGCTGGAGAGGGCACGATCGCGGCTATGGATAAAGCCATAGAGCTTCTCAAAGCACATGGTGCCGAAGTTGAAGAGCTTGATCTTGGTCCAGACTTTGACCAAGTTATGTACTGGCACTTTACCCTCGTGCGTCTTGAAGGTGCAACGAGTCTCTGGCCAGAGTATTACCAAGACAAAGATAAACTTGATCCAGTGTTGGCTGAAGGTGTTCGAGAGAAGCACAAGATCTCACGAAAGACCCAGCTCGATGCTTACGATGGGCTTGCAGCTCTACGACCCCGGTTCGATAAGATAGCAGACAAGTATGTCGCTGTGCTAGTTCCGAGTGCCTTTGACGAAGCGCCTGAAGGCCTCGGGAACACAGGAAGCCCTGTTTTTGCAGCGACTTGGACGGTGAGTGGATCTATGCTGGATCTTGGATCTTGCTAACAGGCACAGGCGTTACATACACCAGTGGTTAATATTCCTGGTTTTCGTGGGAAGAGTAACTTACCTGTTGGGGTTTCTCTTGTGTCTGCGAGACTTCGTGATCGTCACCTCCTCAAGGTGAGCGAGGCGGTTGGTCGCATCTTTGAGGCAGAGGGTGGGTGGAATAAGTAGTCTGTATCAGTCTAGTCACCTGGCCAGTCGTTGCCATCCCAAGACTTTTCTTGGAAAGCTGGTCTGAAATATTCTGAAATATTCAGTTGTCCTTCATAGATGTGTCTAGGGAAATGCGTGATAAGAAGTCTTGTTGCTTGTCTAATTCTATGTGTCTATTTGAACAGCAAATATGAAACCGTCCCATCTATCGTCGATGATCATCCTCATCATCGTCAGACCCTATCAAAAACTCCTCTTCCCTTCTCAACTCTTCCATGGGGATATCATCATTATTCAGTCTCGTGTAAACCTGCCTCTGCCTCCACGTCTTCAGCCTTCTAATTCCGTACACAACTGCAAGCACAAACGCCGACATCATCACGGCCATGATCCCCAGAGACCTCCATAATCTCCAGCCTCGTATACAACAAGGATACCAGTACATAAAAACACCAACAGCCCACTCTTTCCAGCCCATCTTTCGCGCATGATCACGCACCAGACCCTTGCGAATTAGGTGCTTGAAACGAGGACCATTGGGCCCAGAGTTGAAACGCTTGAGACCGAAGTGCGGCACTGTTTCCTGCCGTGGATCAGAATCGGGATAGCTGATGTCACCCCAGTGGCCAGTGAAGTCGAACCACGAAGTGTAGTTCTGAGCGGGCTCAGTCGCAGACGGTTCAAAGGGTGAGATAATCGGAGTGACGGTGAAGGAATCGGGATTGAAACGATAGTAGTAGGCTGACTGAGCTGGGTTCCATAGCTTGCCCTCGTCACAGTAGTCGAACATTGCCGCGTTATGAATTTGGTGGCTGCGATTTGGTCAGTGTCTGTTTGTGTAAAAGATGTGATTACTTACCCTCTTTGTGGATAGTTAGCATGCGAGCCGAGAGCACTGTACACGATAGGCTGGGATGTTTGTTAGCCAATGAATTTCGAGGAGAATGAACACTACTCCTACCCTTCCATCAGTGATGTTGACCGTCGGGTCATCCCATTTGAAACCAACACCGTCAATATGCTGACTGTAGTAAACACCAACAGGAGTCCCGTTGTGAAATCTGACCATATTGTGCTCCCTGATATCAAAGGTTAGAGGAACAGCTGACGGTGAGTGAGAGCAGACTTACCAATCTCCAACATGGTTACCAAAGTGCATCCCAGAGGATAAGTTCTCGTCTCCAACTAAATGATTGATCGGCTCCATAACTTGTGTGATATTTGGCCCCTCGTTGAATGAGTAAAAGTAAAAGTAGAATGCATCGATGTCAACCTCGCTCTTCTCCACCAAGATGATGGCGCAGGGTACTGAGTTGGCTATTCGACCAGAAGCATCCGGTGCTTCACCCAGAATCCATTGAGGATAAGTGAGAGGGTCCTCCTTGGCTGTGAGCGCAACATCTTCGCCACCATAGCTATTGAGCTCTCCAAGATTCGAAAGGTCAATGGATGAAGGCCCACTAATCGGTTGCTCATTGAGTTTCGGTATTGTGTTGACGATGTGAGCGGATAGATCGCTGGGCATGAAGCGATCTTCTGGATGAAGCCATACTAACGGCGCTGTAATATTCGCTCAGCACTGAACGCGACCATGACGACGATCGATCAGATAGATATTACTCACCATGATTAGCGACATAATCTGGACACCGATCGAGGCCCGAGCTTTCCGCAGCTGCCAAGACGTAACCAGCATCAAGGCAGAGAAGAAGAAGCGTCGTTGGTATCAACGAATGTACTGACGCGTCCCGAAACATGTCGAAAGGCGTCGTGTCCTTGGGGATCTTGAAATTGTTTGAAAACAGATCTCACTAACCCAAGTTAAGTTGACGCGCGGGCGATAGCGATAGCATATCAATAGCGCTGAGGTAATCAGCAACCGGGATCTTCGGCTGAAAACAGCATCGATTTCATTGGTGCTGCCGTATTCCCCGCTGTTGTCGGCCAATGGATGTGTCGCTGGCCAGTACTCTGTAACGGGCTAGGCAATAACCGGTCAGATACGAGATTTTTATTTAACCTTGAAGGTCGTGAAGGAATGAATGTCCATAGCTCGACATGCAGATCAAATTATTTGTATTATTTCACAATATCTTGTCTTATATCCGTATACTTCTAGATCTCGCTGCCGGTGATAATGTCCATCTCGTTCAATGGTACCAGCTTAGTCCGAAAGATCAACTTGTGACCAACAAACATGACGATGAACAAGATCAAGCTAATGTAAGCTGTGAAAAAGGAGCTGGTATCCCACTCGATAAACACCTGAAATCCACTCGTAATGATAATCAACACGCTGAAGAACAGACCATACCAAGACAAATATGGCTGCAATGGCGCAACGTAGGATAACTCGGATCGGGAGATCCCTTGGATAGCCAGGGCCTTCATGAAACGAATGTGACAGAGCGAAATGATAGCCCAGGCGATAAATCCCGCAACAGAGGTAATGCTCAAGAACCAATTGAACACAACAGTTCCGTCGTTCGATAGGTTGAGGAAAGACAAAAAGCCGACAGCGGCGCAAACTCCGACGGCATTATAAGGCGTTCCGAATCGGTTCGTCTTCTTCAAAAATGCCGGCGCGTGGCCCGAGTCTGCCAGAGAAATAAGAATGCGACTGCTGGAATACACATCCGAGTTGGCAGCAGTTAGTACAGCAGTCAACAGAACCGCGTTGAGGATAGAAGGCAGTACTGGCACACCAGCCAATTGAGCGACAATAACCAGAGGAGATGCTGAAGCGTCTTGCGATTCGCTGAGAAGGTCTTTGTTCGTGGATGGGATATTGAGACCGAGGAAGAACACAGTCGCGATGAAGATCGAGAAGACGCCCCAAAAGGTCCAACGCATCGCAGAAGGGATCGTCTTGCGCGGATCCTTTGTTTCGCCTGCACCGATGGCTACCAATTCTGAACCCTGATAACTGAAACCAGCGGTGATCAAGACGGACCAGAAGCCGACAAAGCGTCCAACGTCACCCTCAACGAGATGCTCACTGAACGCTCCAGGGTCCTTCCAGTACTTGAACCCGAGATATCCTTGGTCTCCAACACCTGCATTGACACAAATCGAAAAGATAATGAAGCCAATGATAGTAATGACCTTGATGCTCGAAAACCACATCTCAAACTCTCCGAACCAGCGAACAGGCATGAAATTGGCAGCAGTAAAGAGGACCCAAAATACAGCGATCCAGATACCGATATTCAGTCCCTTCTCCCAGTACTGGATAATCAGTCCCGCAGCTGTCAACTCAAGCGCAAACGTGATGGTCCAGCTGAACCAATAAATCCAGCCCATGGCAAAGCCAAAAGTTGGGTCGAGAAAGCGCGAGGCGTAAGTTGTAAAGGCGCCTGCGACGGGGATATATGCTGCCATTTCACCCAGGGCTGTCATGACTGCGAAGAGAAGACTTCCGACGAAGATGAAGGCTATGAGGAGGGAGACGGGGCCCGCTGTTGCGAGGGCGTTGCCTGTACCGATGAAGAGACCTGTACCGACCGCGGCGCCGATGGCGATGAATTGGAGATGGCGGCCATGGAGGGCGCGTTCGAGTTCAGTGTCGTTGGTGCCATGCTCGATGGACTTGGTGGAGGGGGTCGATTCGTTTACCTCGGGGTGAGGGTCTGTCTTGGCTTGGATATCCATCGTCATGTAGTTCGTCATGGTGTGAACGACATGAGTGCAGCTCCCTGGGAATCGGATGGCGAAATGGCTCCCTTTTCACTTCTTCAGTGGCCGATTTCGGGCCATCTGATATAGTAAGTCATATCCGAACATACGACTGACTGTGCATCTTGTCGATGAAAGGCGAACATGTGGAGTCATGAAATCATAAAATTCGATATCCATTATATAATAGCTTACGGAGATGGCTTCGCTATTCCCTTCTACCCCAGTTCCAGAACGAACCCCACGAACCGTGTGGATCTAAAGTGTCGAGATTCGAGCGGGATGCTGTCGCCATATCGCATCGACATTCGCTTTGGCGCGACATCTTATCGTTCGCCGATCGATAAATAGATTCTTACCAGTGACCCAACTAAAATTTGATCAAAATTTGCGTTTAGGTGCAGGCTTTTCGCTGAATTGAACGAGCTAGTGAGAGGTCATGTCTAGCCAGGGCGGATGTTGAAGTTGGGCGTGGTGGGGCTTGTTCGGATGTCGTTCTAGGGCGGAGGCTACAGATCTGTGCTTGATTGCCAGCTACCCTTTCAGGAAATCACTTGAGATTGATGGCATGAACTAAAACGGCCTTGTGATCTGTCTAACATTTAATAATTCAAGCAGTGAGAATGTGAGTCTAAGCAGGCATGGCACGTTGACTACCTATCAAGGTTCACCATCGTTTGCTTGAAGTTGTAGCATCACTATTATTGAGTAAGCAGCAGAAAATAAACATTCTTTGCTCAAATCCTGAGAAATACTATCTAATTATAACTACAGTGGATAAAGAAAGTACTTATTCTCCAGATCAGTCAAGTCCAACATGGAAACATCAACCTTGACCTTGACAGTCTCACCATCAACAACCTGTTCGACATATCCTTCACCGTGATTACCGAGCGCTTCCTGTTCGGCAATCCACTGTCGTCGCTCCTTGTTTCTCTTGGAAAGAATGAACCGAATCGTGAGTAACAGAATCGGCGTCAAGGTGAAACTGGCCACGATTTGGACAATCCAAGCAGGATAGTAACGCGGCCCTCCAGTCTTCCACAATTGCGGCGAGATAATGTTCGAGATTCCATACAGCACCATGAACATGGCGTTTCGGGTGAGACGCTTTGTATGACCGGCACAACTGGAGGATACCCAACCAACAGATATGATCCACGTCTGCGCAAAGCAATTCGGAGGGAGAAGAAGACAAGCGAGCATAGGAATAGTGTTGCCCCATGGAATGGTCACCATGCCAATACTACTTGCGATACAAGGTATACACCAAAGTGCAGCCCACCAAGCACTATGTCCGGGGAAGAAGCGTATTAGAAGCGAGGCTGTGATGCATGCAAGAATGGCAAAACCTCCAGAGGCGACCCAAACAAGCGTAGAGCCTAATGGAGAAACTCCAAGGTCTAGGAAGAGCAAGCTCTGCTGGTATGGGAGGTTATTTGCCAGCATGAGGGTGAAGCCCGAGAAGGCGAAGAGCCAAGAAATGGGGTCCTTCAAACATTCCATGAATTGATGCCTCTTGAATGTCTTCTGCTCGATCGAGCTGCGGGTAGACTCATGGATGCGGCGAATAGTATGGACCTTCTGCTCCGTGGTCAAGAACCATGCAGTTGCAGGGTTATTGGGATACCAGAACCAGGTGATCACTGATAGAACGAGGGAGATACCGCCTGTAATGATCATGAAGAACTTCCACGGGCTAGTGCTAACCTTGCTATACAGTAAGCCATATGAGATCAGGCCAGTGAACATAGGCGAGCCAATGCAAGAGGTGTAAAACAGAGGCTGAACCTGGTGGAGCTCCTCGGGAGTAAAGAACATAGACATCGTAATCTCTAGAGCCGGGATGACCGCGGATTCGACGAAGCCGAGGAAGAAGCGAAGAGGGATCAGGGCTCCATAGCTCTGGGCAACGCAGTGGAGGAGGACGATGACAGCCCATGTAAAGATAATTCCTGAGATGAACGTGCGCAGGGGTAGCTTTTGGATGAGAAGTTGTCCAGGGATCTGACCAATGATGTAACCTGGAAGAGTTAGCTGTGTTGACCGTAGCGAATGAGCTGACTAACCGGTGTAGAAGAGGGAGTTCAAGTTGTTGTACTCGGAATTATTGAGACCCGTATCCTTGAAAAGCCCAAGGAGGGTAGCTTGACCCAGCGTACTCTTATCGACCTATCACTTGGTTATCAGTGCAATTCTCATATAGAGATCTGGCTCGCTTACATAGAGCATAAAGTCGATGAACGTGACAAGCAAAAGGACGTGGATGTAAATCTTGCGCTTGAGCTTCTTCTTTTTCTCGGGCGTAAGCTCCCCAACTTCATGTCCGTGCTTCTCGATAAGATCAAGGGTCTCATCTGCAGCTCGGCCAGAGATAACAGCGCCCTCATTGAGCGAGCTACTGGAGCTTGCGTTAGCGACCTTCGGGTCGACTTGCTTCTCGCCACTCATCTTTCGTTAGGCTAAGGACAAATGCTGATAGAAGATGAATCTGAATGTGAGAGCAAGTGGAAATGATCATCTTGGCGTCCTTCAGCGAACTTAAATATGCATGCAGGATCTGTCGATAATCGGTTGCCGGCAAGATGACCAGTGACTTACAGGGTCAATATCTTAGGTTTACAGGGAACATTGGCCAATGTGGGTCTATAACATGAGCCATTCTAGATTTTAGGACCATGTGAGATTGTTACTGGGCTTCCAGAACCTGTTTTGCATGAAAGGCGTTCGACTTTCTAACATGAACCTATCCACTACTCGCTTTTCGCCATACAGACTAGCAATCACATAATGAAAATTGCCACAATATGTCGATTCAAGGGCGTTCTTACCCTGCTAGTAGACTTTTTCGGATAGATCCTGGAGAGTTTATCGAACCGCACCGTTGGGTCATGCAGGACATTTGATGCTTCTAACACTCCAACCTCTGCGAGAACATGCTCAACGATAATCCCTAATTCCTTGTCAATAAGATATGGAATCACTCATATGCATACTATCAATAGAAAAAGAGTGATTAAATGGCCTCTATCTTTGAGTTTTACAGTGTATCATAGCCTCTGCGGAACCACTCACTCGGGTCCGACATGCGGCTCCGTAGTGGATACAACTCGGGTCGAAGGACATTAGTAGATCATCCATTGAGCCAAGCCCATAGGGCTATTACTCGGTAGCTTACAACTAGACGTAGTCCTCCTGCGGATGCGAATTGCGCAATTATTCCTTGCAGTAACGTCTTAGATAAGGGCGCACAGTAGACTATGCGTGAACCTTTTCGGCCTGTCTCCGCTATATACACGAGTGCCCACGTGGGCTGATTCCGCAACATGTAACATTAAATTCTTCTATTGTGCCCTTTATGAGAAATCCCTCGTCGTCCACTCATTACGAGAGATGAAGAAGATGCATCCTATCAAATAGTCATTAGCATACCGACATACCATCGACCATCAAGGCTAACTTGCCAGTCCTCCAACGGCACTCTCTCCTCCAACATATTCGCCGCCTGCATAGCCTGGTCAAGGTTTGCTTTGACAGCCAGCTCCTTCAGCCTATCAATGATGTACAGCCTCGCAGGCGGAGGGCAAACTTCGGATCCTGCAGCGTTTGCAAGTGGCCAGACCACATATCGCGAAGCAGTTCGGAACGGTGTATTCAACTGCTCTAATGAGTATGGAACACTAGCTAGCATGTCGTCAATGACATCGCTGGCTTGCAGTGCGGCCTTGATGGGAAGCTGGTTCCAGCTCGCTCTCAGAGGATCGTCCTCGCTGGGTTGATTGAGGATGACTCCATGGGGGTTTCTATCGAAGACGCTGTAGATCCACTCTTTGACTGTCAATCGCATGAGTCTCGCGGTATTGTAGACCCGTGCTGACTGTTGAGACTGATATCTGTGTATGGTATCCTTGTAAGCGTAGATGTCTGTGCCAGGAGCATTTTTTCGGCATTCGTCGGAGGTAATATCGACGACTTCATACGGCAACTCTTCGAAGAAGATATCGATAAACTCGGCAGCCTTTTTGTCAAGATCCATGCACTCCCTCACAAAGTCCGTCGCCAACATGCCTTTTCGGGCATCAGACATCCTGGCGAACTGACAGACGAATCCGATCATGCGCGTCCTGGATTCATCGAGTCCCGACTGGTCGGAAGTAGCGTAATCGTACAATTGCAAGAAATCGTTTGCTACCGGGCTTGATCGCATTATGCAATTTGTCAGCACATTGATGGCGGTATGGTGGAACAGTCTGCGCCCGATCTCGGTCTGAAACTGTTGCTTCCCTCGCATCACCAAGAGTCTTAATGAACCTTGCACGTGGAGCTCCCAGTTCCTCGTTGAGCCTCGGCCTTCGAAGACTAACCCCTCAAATGTTGAGAGCAACAATACACGGAGGAGCGTCTTGTCGAGGGTGGCTACTTGAGGATCGCTTAGATCTTGGTTTGTCCGAGTCAAGGCTTTGGAGTAGTGGTAACGAGCTGCACGTAATAGATCACCGCGTCGATGTTCGAGAGCCAGAGATGCAAGAGCCGGGGCGTGGATGGCCTGTATTATGTCATCGTCCATGGCGAGAGTAGTTGTGTGTTCCTGAAGGTATGTGAATGGACCTGACTGTGTAAAAATGAAAAGGAAGTATCCCAAGGCCAGTTCTTCGGGAGGACTTGAGATTCGTAGACAGTCTACCTCCATATCATTGTGCTGAATCGACTGGTCCGGAGAGCTGTAATCGCTGGATGAGCTGCAGGACTCAGGACTTGCTTCTATGTTGACACATCTCTGACGTTGTGCTTTCCGAATGACGGCAGAGGTTTGGTCTTTGATCTTGACTGAGTGAACGTCTCGATAGCCGAAACAAGAAATCTTCATCCGCATGCATGTTGAACAAGAAGGTTTCTTGAGATCACACTGTAGCAGGGTTAGATGTTTACTAAGAAAACATGCATACTGACCATACCTTTCTGCGTTTCTCTCGACAGGGTTCGCATGCTCGTGAAGGCTTGCCGGAGAAGACCATGATCCCGATATCAGATAGCCGGTCTCTTATTGGCTGTTGAACACTTTTCCGGTTATTCCGCTCGGTAACTCTGTTGCTTTTTGGCAAGTCCTGGGTTAATGACGGATTCAGTGATGGATGGATGTGTTGAAAAAGGCGAATGTTTCGACCAAATATTGAAGTATTTGGTGCTTCTTGGATCTGCTTGCTAGCGTCGAAATGCCCACCAGATTAGGATAAGCTCACTATTTGGCATAACATTAGGCCGCTTAGTGATAAGCACGGGTACTCGGCACCTATCAGAAGCCAAATTCCACTGGAGGCCTTCGCTAAGCCATTTAATCCTTGCGTCATCTCACCCAAGGCTCTGCCGAGTGCCGGCAAGTCTCTGACATTCAACCAAAGAACACCAACCATCTCCGCTTTATTCACAGTCCAAACGACTTCATTCCATTGTCAATAAGTAGAAATCGAAAGCGGAGTTAATTGACTAGTCTAATGGTAACGGTCCCTTATCTTGTAGTGGCGATGCAAGGCGGGTGGCGCATCATTTAGTTCATCGTTGTAGCAATCCGACACTCAGTTACCCTTGGCATGACTAGCAAAAACATCCTCAAGCCAATCAAGCGAAACCTGATTCATCAACACGTAACCCCCGACCTGACAATGAAGTCCGGCCCCCGAGGTCGTCTCAAAGAGGTGATACGTTGCCCGACTTCCAAGCTGCTTCGTCAACTCCTTCGCCTGTCCAGGGAAGAACATATCATTCTGACCATCTCCTACAAAAACAGGCGCCTTGATCTTATCCACGATACCCTTCAAGGTGAATTGCTCAGACTTTTGCAACAGCGTATAGGCAGAGTGAGTCTTGAATGACCACTCTCCCTGATCGATGCCCCATTGCAGATTTGAAGGCATGCTCGCGTTATTTTGAACAAGGGCAACCTCTTGGTCAACTTCCTTCTTCTTGCCAGCTTTGAATAGTTCGGTGATTTCAGGTCCGAATTGCTTGAACATTACTTGGCCGAAATCGAAGATTCCGTCGAGGGCGATCACAGCCGAGAGACGGTGCTCAAAGGCTGCGGCACGAGGCGCAAGGATTCCGCCAAACGAGAATCCCATTAGCGCAAGCTTACTGCCGTCAACATCATTTCGAGAAAGCGCATAGTCCACAATCGGTGTGACGACTCTTTCCCACTCCGGGATGAAGCCAAGGCCTTGGTACCGACGGACAGTTGGCTGACCTGGTCCTTCATACACAATAGCATTCATGCCTCGCTGAAGCAAAGCCTCGCCCATCGTATGATACAGATCTTCCATAGAGCCATCATATCCAGTACCCAGGATGACAGTAGGGCGACGACCAGGTTTGTCAGTCTTGAAAAAGATAGCAGGGACCGTAAAATTATCAGCCTGCAACTCAATACGCTGGCCCGGAATGGGGAGGAGCTTCATTGCTTTGTCAAAGGCGTCGGCCTGCTGCTTCCAAAGCGACATGATCCTAGGATCACTGCAGTTCCCGTGTAAGAATGCATCAGCAGACCGATAATAGGTCGAGGCCCTGAAGAACGCATTTCGCGCAGAAACAGGATGCTTCTTGCAGTCTATTTCCTTGGCTTGGTTGTGAACACGAGTCGCAAGATCATAGTACGCTTGATAGTAGCTTTCGAAATCGCCTTTCTTGATCTGACTTGCAGCGACGAGGATCTCTCCGATATCCGCTCCTTGGTAGGGAGCTGTAGCCAAGGTCGCCATGACGTTGAAGTTGAAGTCGACGTCTGGGATGATCTGTAGCATGGTGGCGTTCTTCGAGTCGTGACTGCGGCGTAAGTTTACCTCTGACGGAAGTGCATTTGCAAGAGGCTGTTGAAGCATATCATTAGTATACATATTGCAGCTTCAATAAATACTTAACATACCGGTTCGAGGGTTGTCAGGAAGACGAGTAGGACTGCGTTGTTAAATTTCATGTTGTGAGTTCGCTGTATTGGGCAAGGTATAAGTGTTTGATGAAAAACAGGTTTTGATGCAGAGTGAAGGAAAGTCGATCATGCAGTGTCTCGACTATTTTATATACATTCTTGATCCCTAAATATAACCTTTCTCTGAGGTACTTCAAGACCTTTGTCGTCACTATACAGGCATGGCGGCATGGAGAGATCGACGACTGCGGACCGTCAGCTTACTAACGAAAGTCCCGCCATATCGGAAGACCTACTATATCCGGCACGTGTTTCGACGTATTATTCGGATTGCCTGGCTCAGGTTCGCATTCGCTACGCTGATTCAACACATGGAATAGGTAAGATAACCAATGGATAACACTATCTCGGCATAGCCGTGTTCTATTATACGCCAGGACGAATCAAATGAGTGATAAGATGCACTTGAGGACGGCACTACCTGGCAAGCAGAGTTCTCATCCGTAACATAACAGTAACAACAACCAGAACCACGACGTCAAAGTATTGTGAGGTTTACACATGTGAGACAAATACAGCATGTATTTAATTTCTTGTGTCAGCATTCATGGATACGTCTTGCGATAGGTAAAGACTGCTGGCCTAGTTTGATACATGCAAGATCTTCTTTCCCAGCCCCTTAGGCGCTTGATATCGCCTGAATCCTCAGATTCACAGCAACGTGTATAGCAGCAGCCTGCCGCTATTCAATATCATGTTACCCAGTAGTGATAACTTATGCCCTGTATGGATATCAAACTGTTGCTCACCCATAGGGCATCCAATGGGGCCCCGCCTGTTCCGGTAGGGAAGTTTCAAGTACACTACCTGAGCTGCTCTTCGTTACAAGCTCGCTTGGTGAGGTCAGTGCCAGCTGTTTTGTGGTCAGTAAGTTAGTCATCTGTGGTATTGGCTGAGTAGTCAGTGAGCTTACGGATTTTTATGTCGAAAACGGCAGCAGCAGAGATGATACCGATGAAAACGGTGGCGTTGAAGACTCTTGAGAACTGCATGGTATCAAGTCCTCTATATTGCATGCTGTGATAATTGGACTGAAGATTGAGAGTCGAAGCTTTGTTGTTGTTGAGAAGGGTCCTCAGAAGGGAAGAAAAACGTCCCTCTTGGTAAGTCCACTTGACGTATTATATGATAGGCAGGTTCTCACCAGACCATATCACCATTTTCTACTAGTATCTCCTCTTATTTATGTGCTCTGAATGGGCCGGTTGTGAATATAGTTGTCTCGAGTCTTATGCCTCCTGATAGTTACAGTTGTGACCTTCGAGGTAGGTCAAAACAGTAGGTAACGCAGGGAAATGGTAAGAATCCTTGAACTAGAAGCTATAATTCGAAGTAAGCATTTTGCCGTCAGTTGGGGAGTACTTTTGGGGATTCGAGCGACAAGCACAGGGTCATGATCGTCCAGGTGTTCTAAGAAGTCAAAGCAGCACGACACATTAACACAGCTATACCCATGAAGTTTCGGTAAGACTTTTCTATGTTCTAAATAAAGTCTCAACTGATAACAGCTTCTGTTGAAAGGGTTCATCACGCAAAATTGGGCTTTTTCTTGATTCAAAGTTCTCATTGCTGGATCTATTCTAATCAAACACGGGACTCGCCCCAGAACACCGTGTAAACCTGCTGGAACCTTCATCCTGACACCCTTCGGTTCGCCCGCTCAATGAGAAAGCCCTACCATTCTCCAGTGACCATAGGAGTCGCCCGTTTCACCACAAGCTAGAATAAAAGGTCAGTAATCTCCTTGACATATCGCTGCCGTAATGACTACTCACCCACTCAATGTCATCATATGACTTAAAAAGTCGCCGCTTTCCCTTGTCCTTCCTCTCGCCTTTGTCTAGCTTCTCCTGCGCCTCTTCGGCCTTCCTCTTATTCGACCTTTTGTTGAGTGCTCGACCAGCCATGGCAAGAGGATCTTGTCGGCCCAAGTCTGATCGATATGGTAGGATCTCGTTCACAAAAGCAATTCGTGGCCCATAAGCGTTCAACCTATCCGCTGGCGACATGTTATATGGCATGTCTTGTAGTTCATAAGACGAGATGCCCAGTTCCATGTTGAGGTCTTGTGTCTTGACAATACTGGGGTTACTTTAGCATAATCCTTTCGGTACTGAAGGTATGCTCACCATATCTCAAGTCCATTGGGTGTGAATAGTTCCCTGTTGGCCTTTGATAATGCTTTGGAAACTATTGATGCATGGCCGACCGCTGTAGCAACACCAACGCCGACTTGACCTGCAATAAGCCCAATAACGGCAACGCCAGGCCTGACAGAGAAATTTATCAGTCTACAAAGACATAGAAATGGAATGAAGTCAACTTACACGAACCACCCAGCAATGTTAGCACCGATTTGGAATAATTTTGCTTCCGGGTTGGGCGTACGGGCGACATTGATCTCATCCACGACTCGAAGGAATTGATCGCGTGAGATACCATATCTGCTGATCTCAGAGCTATAACCTCGTAAGAAGGGCTCCCCTGCTCCAAATGCAATCTGAGGTAGAATGAATGGTCGAAAGTCGGCAGGTTGGCCGTAGGGCAATCGTGTGTTCGTAGACATGTTTTCGGGGGTAGAAAGGCTATATGAAGGCCGTTGATAGATATTGCTTTGTGAAGGCATCTGGCTGCTTCTAGGTCGACTGCTCGAGGGTGCATTGTAGGCATGCAGGGAATATGAGGGCGGTTCGTCGTTACAGCAATATCCAGGCTGTTGGTGGCTGCTGAAGCCGTCTCGAAGCGGCAGATTCTCTCTCTCAAGAGTTGGATCCTTCGACTCCTGGTGATAATTGTGTCTTGTGCGTGGCTGCCCTGCTTGAGACGAGCATGGCGATGCGTCATAAGGCGACAGATTTCGTCGTGTAGGCGGCATTTGCTTAGAATTTTGAGAGAACTTCTTTTTCTGACTACTCTCTGCTCCAGCTTCTATAGCTGAGCCGATTGTGTCTCTTAGAAGCCCCATAATGCGTTTGTGTTTGTAAGTGGTCTTGGAACTAGGAGTAAAATGAAATATTCTGGTATCGACGGGAAAGTAGTCAAGATCTAGACATATATATACATGAATGAAGATTGGAGATCCTCAATATCTCTTCAATAGCCAAAATCAGTAAGTCTATCGACATACTTTCGATCGACTTGGACGCTCTCAACATTATGGCTGTGCATTTGGACTGTTAGCGTTGGACCAATGATCAGATTTGCTGGATTCCCGTGATGATCCCTGGTAGCGTCGAAATGGCCGCCGAATTGAGTAAGTCAGACGACTCGCAGTGGCCGATAAGCCCTACCCGTGTCGACAGATGGGAAAGTCGTTCTCATCCACGAATAAGTTCAATAAATCCGAGAATAGTGATGAGCATATCTGCAGCTGTGTTGCAGACTCTAAACTTTATTGATCGACAGTCGAGGATGCACAGCCCTACGAAGGCCCTGGTAACTGGAACCATTCGCTTAAATGACTACTACGTATCACCTTTTACGCTTTCTGACTGTCGAATGAGTGATGAGTGGCGGTAGAGGCCTCTATCAATCCAACCGTGACCGTATCTGCTGTACCTGCCTGGATTTAGGTCCTCACAGCAGAGCCCGGGGGACGCGTTTGCTTTAACCAATAAGAAGCATTTATTAGAATGCGTGAAGCGCGACGCGACCTTTTCGCGCCATACCTTATTTTATCATGTCACCTTGTGAAACAGACAAGAAACTTGCACATAAATTTTTATTTCAAGAGTCAAAAAGGCAATTTTCAAAGTGCTTTTGTCTGTGTATCCAGCCAAGAGACCAAAAGGCGGGAAGTGGGTTCCTGGGCATTGCTTGGAGACTTGGCTATCATTAGGACCCCGTCAATCAATCTCTGGATGTTCCGCTTCTGAGACCGAAAAGGGCTGTCGCTATCTTATCTTATCTTATCTTATCGTGGTGTTGCGTTTTGCAAGAGAGATATCCTACCCTGAACAACACTTAACATATCATATTATACCCCAACCAACCTTCCAACGTGATTGTAAGTACAAAGAGAGGAATTAAATGACTCTTCTAATGTTGATTGTGGGTATTCGGCGTGGGAAATGCCGATAATCATACTGCCGGGCTTATGCGTTAACAGATAATGCTCATGACTGCGCCAATCGCGACCGTATCTGTTAGCGTCATAACACTTCCAAACTCTCATTGAAACAACCAACTTACACGAGATTCTTGCTTCGCTTGGCCCCTGGACTGTTCACACCCATCTTGCTGATGTAAGTCAAGAATTTCCGATATATGATGTCCTGGCTCTTGATTAAGCTTTGTTAATGTCTGAATATAATACAAGTACAATGTTGTTTAACTCCCAATACTTCTACGAAAGTTGCTACTCTTTCACGCCCAAATGGTCACCATAGCTGTTTCAACTGCCCGTCGGAGGGCTTGCAGAAATTGGGACGATGAAGACAAAAGCCTTACACTACCCATGCTAGACTGGACAACAGGCGATTGGCTTCCGAATACTAAGGTGCTTTGACAGACAGCTTGGCATTAAGCAGAGTAGCATGATGAAAGAGTCTATGGAACAGCTCATGTGACCCATTTTGCGCCGAAAGGAACCCTTTTGGCCACGAAACAAAGCCTGTACCCTTGATCGAGCAAGCGGTCTGACGGTCAAGCCACCAGACATCAAAGTTCGAGCCCCAGGATCACCGCCCCGTGCATCCACCCAAAGATGTTGGCATCTCCTCGGGAACGCCTCCCAGGTCATCCACTGCCGTTCATTGGAATTCCAGAGTAGCGGAAAGTCGGCCTTGCCAGACGCTGGGCGCCAAGATCTTACCGTAACCCAGGGAGGCCCAGCCCATGCTTGCATACTCCCAAGTTCTGCAAGCTCTTCCACACCATTACAAGAATAGATCGTTGTACTTATACTCATTTGAGAAAGGACACTTGGAGATCTACGCGGCTATGTCGGCAACCCTTCACTTGGCTCTAGTTAAGCTACTGCCGAGTAGCTGATGTCTCGATGTTGATGCGTTGCCGTCAAGGGAGCTTCGTTAGCCTTTCACCAAAGGGATTGATCATCAGGAGCATCACGAGACTTGTAACCACGAATGAATCAAGGCGATGAACAGCTTCTTTGTCTGAAGTTCTAACAAGTTGAGATATGATAGCCAAAGTCATGTCAATCTCGTGTCAATCTCCAGTTCCAAGTCTAAGTCTCGAATGCTTCGGCAAGCGCCGAAATTGTACAAATTTCGCTATTTTGACAAGCTCGGGAACAACCTGAGGCACAGTCGGAGCAGAACTAGCCCCCAGGATCCCAGTCACATCATTGGATGGTAAGATAAACTGCAGAGTTAATAAGGTTACCCAATAGAGATCTTCACGAACCCCTAAAGACACAAATTTGATGATGAAAAATAGTCTATTCATAATCTAGAATCGGCCAAGCAGGCCAAGAGAGGCATCCTTGACGGGATATCGGCCCAGCCTCTGGGCGGCGTGGGCAGCCGTTGTTCTGGGTCAGTCATCAACCCTAACCCACGAAATGACCTCTTTTCGGTGCGGACCAGCCGCTGTCAGTCACGCTGTATGAAAAGAAGTATCCTCAGGTGAAAATTCGGAATGTCATCCCATGAAGCCGATTAACGACCCGTGGTGGAAAACCGTTACCGCTGCTCGTCAAAGGCGCTGCCGCCATGAATCTGTCAAACGATTTCGGAAGCTAGCCTTATTGAGCGCCGGCAAGCTGGTCTTCGAGTTCCGTTGATTTATTCGTTTATTGGTAAACATGCGGATCGATTCGGCACCTGTGACTGGAGAAGAGAAAAGCTTACCCCAGATCATCTGGAGGGTTGCAATCCCGCTTTTTCCGCATGTGTCTTTTCTTATCTGGGGTCAAAGTCTCATGGGGTCGGAGGAGTCGGGCCGTTAGCGAGACCGCTATTCGTGGAGAATTGGTCGTTTGGAATGCGGGGGAGTAAGCTTGTCTTGACCATGAACGCTCGTGGGATACGCCATGCTTTGACCAACTTTATCACAAGATTGAAGGTTACGAAGATCAAAGTCGATAAAGTTGTGGAGAAAAAGTTATCATCTGGGGCATGAACCCTTCAGAATATTCGTAAATCTCGACAATAACTCTAACAGCAATAAAGACATCGTGCATCCCCGTAATCTCATCCTATTCACAGCAGTCTCACGGTCTGGAACTTTTGTCCACTTTCAGCAGCAAGGATCTCAACCAATCACCCAACGGGAACCCGGGCCGGCCAACACAAAGAGTTCGTCCTTACCTTAAACAGAAGCACCACAAGGGAGCAGTGATTTCGGCCTCCACGTCTAACCCGCATCCCTCTCCACGGGGAATCGTGAGAGCCATCTCGGCTGCCCGCAAAGTGAGCCGACCAGATTCCAGGGAAGCCACAGCACGTCAGATGCATGACGGACCACGGAGCCGACAGAAGCACGATCACTACTCATCGAACGAGCGACTGTTAAGCGCCGCTGGCACACCTGAATCCAGCGTGCAACGCACATGACTGCATTGTCGGATAACGAATCAGACTCTTGGTGCGTCAATACCGAATTCTCGCTTCCCCATCCCACGTGAATTTCTCGTTCAGGGATAGGACTTGGCCGTTCTGGTCAGATCAGTCTAGGCCGTAAGAGTGTAGCACTTGATTCAGCTCTCGGAAGGTTGACCGTCGATCCGTGGCCCTGGACAAACAGACTTGCCAGCCCTTTCAGATCTTTGTGGGTTGTATCGGATCTGCAGACCGTGTTCCATTGTGTAGCAGTTGGCAGGCACACGGACGGACTCAATTTGCGAAGCAGACGAACACCACCATCCCCAGCATATCGAATTTTAATATATATTCCCTTGATCCATCTTGGATCCCAGAGTCTCGTTTCCTGATCAGACCCATCTCAATCATCAATCAACAAAACACCCAGAAAGATAATCACAGCGTCGGCGCTGAAACATCAACATGGGATCCGAATCCATCCACAGCGATAGGCACGATGAGAAGAACGTGCGTCTTTCTCCGCTCATTACCGCAATTGAGCAAGTACTGACTTTATTTTGGTAGCCGAAGCACGAGGTCGCCATCGTCAAGACGGCCATTGGTGATGAGGCTTTCCAGCAGGCCATGATCAAGGAGCCCCCGCCTAAGATAGCAGCTCCAATCCTCATCTTCGCCAGCATGGTCGCCTTCTGCTGCTCTACCGCTAACGGTTACGACGGTTCGCTTTTCGGAACCCTTCTCTCCAACGACGACTTTAAGAAGTTCTTCGATGTCGATAACAAGGGTATCGGAGCCGGTGAGTCTCGTCGAATTGGATTCGCTGTAAGGATTCAAAAACTGACAGTCTCTCTCCAGGTATCGTCACTTCCATGTACCAGATTGGTTCCGTCGTCGCTATTCCTGCCGTTGGTCCTGCTATTGATACTTGGGGACGTCGTGTCGGTATGACCATTGGCTCTTTCATCATCATCCTTGGTGTCATTATCCAGATCGCTTGCATCAAGACCGCCAGTGTCGATCAGTTCATGGCTGGCCGTTTCTTCCTCGGTTTCGGTGTCTCAATCGCCGCTGCTGCTGGCCCAACTTACGTCGTCGAGGTCTCTCACCCTGCTCACCGTGGTATCATCACCGGTCTCTACAACGTCATGTGGCCAGTCGGTGCCCTCGTTGCTAGCAGTGCTGCTCTCGGTGGTTGGACTTACAAGGGAACCAACACCTCTTGGATGATCTCTGTTTGCCTTCAGCTCATGTTCCCCTGCATCATTTTCTTCTTCGCTATGTTGCTCCCTGAGTCGCCTCGATGGTTGTACACTCGCGGCAAAAAGGAACAGGCCATCGACAACCTCGTCAAGCTCCACGGTCACGGCAACCCTGACAGCGAATGGGTTAAGCTCCAGCTCCACGAGTACGAGGAGTACCTTGAGATGGACGGTAGTGACAAGCGATGGTGGGACTACCGTGCTCTGTTCCGCAACAAGGCCTCTATCTACCGTCTTACCTGCAATTGTCTCGTCTCTCTCTTCGGCCAGTGGGCTGGTAACAGTATCGTCTCCTATTACCTCAGTGCTTTCCTCGACACCGCCGGTATCAAGGAGGGAAGAACACAGACCAAGGTCGCCTTGGGCATGAACGCTGTCCAGATTGTCTTCGCCGCTATCGGTGCTGGTCTTACTGACACTGTTGGTCGCCGCCCCATGCTTATCGTTGTCAACCTTGTTTGCGCTCTTTGCTGGGTTGGTGTCACTGTCCCTGCCTCTATCGCCAACATTACCAATCTCGACGACAAGGCCCAAACCGACGCTGTCACTCCCCCTGTCAGTAAGGCTATTCTCGCCTGGGTTTACCTCTTCCAGATCTTCTACTCTGTTGGCTGGACTCCTCTCCAGGCCCTCTACCCCGTTGAGGTCCTCAGCTACGAGATCCGAGCCAAGGGTATGGCCTTCAGCTCTCTCTTCACCAACGCTGCTATGCTTGTCATGCAGTTCGGTATTCCCGTTGCTCTGAAGAACATTGCGTGGAAGACATACATTGTTTTCTGCATCTGGTGTGTTTGCCAGTCCATCATCCTCTACTTCCTCGTTCCTGAGACCAAGAACCGCACTCTTGAGGAGCTTGACCACATCTTCTCGTCTGACAGCCCCGTCAAGACATCCACACAGAAGAAGCTCTTCGAGGCTGATGCCCACGCCAATATTGTCCACATTGAGCCTGCCGTTGCCGACCCTAGCAAGGTTTAAATGCTAGACACTTCTTCTTTTTTGGCAACCAATGTTGTCATGATTTGCAAATCATCGCAGTCCTTTTGCAGCAGTTGAGGTTCAGATTGGATGTAGTAGGATATGAGTAGGCTGGCAACCAGATGTATGCTCCGATTAATTAGTTTTAATAAATTCGATGGGAGCGACATGCTTTGAGTTTCAGACTTACCTGAAACACCTTTCTTCTTCTTGCACAGTGATCAAGAGAACTTCAGCAGTGGCCTCGGTAATGGCCCAGTGAGAAGACCCTTCTGGAATTGCTCGGGGTATGCAGCCCTTTGTTTGAAGTATCAGAGTGTATAAGCTGACACGGAAACAAGCATCTCTCAGAAAGCCCAGCCGAGAGCCGATACCTGCGTTTTATGCGAGCTAGAAGACAGGTTGTGAATGACGGTCAGTTCAAATCTGACAACAGGTGTCAGAATCTCGTTTAACTCTTTCAATAGCTCTGAGTAGTCAAGGAATATGAGTATAGCCTGGGATGAAAGGAGAGAACGAGAGAGACACGGGGGGCATGACTCCCATGAGAGAAAGGGAAAAGAAGAAGACGAAGAAGAATGCAAGATGCAGGACACAGCAGCTGTCACGGTGATATGATAATAAGCGAGCATCAGGGTCCTGCTCGGTTGTGACAGCCCCACCGGATAAATACAGGATAAAAGCGCTGGTCAAGGTCGAGACGTACAAGTCTCTTTAGGCAGCAACTTTGTTTGGAATTTTAACTGAACCAACATGCATTTATTCGTGCAGGCATGATCAGATGACCTCGTATAGCAGACAGAACCAACAACCAACAACAGAAACATCAGGTCATAGAGACTCTTTCCAGCTCAATGTACATTTCCTTAGCTAACGGTAATTCTTCCTGCCAGACTTGAGGGCCCCATTGCTGCAGGATGATACCAAAATAGGCCAACGTAGCGCAGGACTTGAAGTTATGCTGCGTGGATGAGAGCGATAAAACTCTTGCATATCCGCTGTTTTGTCAACAGTATGACCGCCAACAAAGTTAGGAAGCAGCAAGTCTCTGCCACTATGATTACATGGTGCCGTACTAATGGAAACCAAGATGAAGGAATTTGAAAGGTAGACGAGTATCAGATCACAGAAGTACATAGATGGTAGTGGAATTTTCTGAGTCTCGTGTCCAAGAGAGTTGATCATGGAAGTCTGGACCCTGGAACTCTTGTAGCCAATAACCTCGCCTGAGAATCAACCGGAACCAACATACATATAAACTTGCTTGTGATTTCGGCGACTCCGAGGGAGATAGAACCAACGAAAGAAACATCAGGCAATAACGGCCTCTTGAGCTTGAAATTCAAGCTGCAGTTACATTCAACTGGAGACTTACATATGGCACTTTTTCATAGAACAACTATCTCCTGACGATTGTACTGAAAGACGATCAAACCAATAATTGGTAAGAACTGGAATAAAATAGAGAGCCATAAAGACGAAGGGAAAGAGAATGAACACGTCTCGGAAAACCTCAATCCAACTGTTGAGGGAGGTATAGAAGGTATCTCCATTGTTTTAATGCCGCATAGAAACCATGGTTTCAGCGTTACCTACCGTATTCTGACATCTGTGTAGTAATAGAGGCCCAAACGAACCAATGTTATTTGATTCAGGCATAGGAACGGCGTGATTCTGTGCCTCTTTATCGGCCTAAGGGTCCTGAGTTAGAGTGGAGAATCATGGCCGCACTGCAGTAGGAGAGCTGTTGGTCAGATTGTCAGTTCCACCAAGACAAGATACTAGCATTCACACCTAATGATGGGATCTTATTGCGAAAAGGTTGCCAGATCTGTCTATACTACAGCAATGTGCCGCACACTTGGGATTCCAGAAAAATCGTATTCTGTGAGTCTGTGCCGACGTTCCGAACAGGCACCCACGACATCGCCGGATGTATTCGCAACCGTTCATATCCCTGTTGTTAAATCACGTATGGTAGGGATTCAAGGTTCTGGAGTGCGTTGCAAGTAGTCCGCTTAGTTGGACTTGCCCAGACGCTCGAGGATCAAGTAGGTCGACTTGAGAATTATGCACAACGCTGGTATTAGAAAGCAATCTGGGCGGCTGCTTGCTCCAAGGGTGCATAATTTCTATATAAAGGAGGCGAATGCTCTGTCCTTCTGGAGTCCTAGATCTTTCACCATCTTCCTATCCAACTCAATAAAGACAATCAACTCTCGCACGCTTTGAAATTACCTTCTTGACAAGTAAGTTACTGAAGAGTTCTTAAGACTACCGAACGTGGCTCATAAGTCCTCATAGTCATGAAGTTCACCCTTCCCACTACGGCTCTTGTCTTTTCCCTCTTCGGTACTGGAGAGGCGGCCCGTATTGAGCTCAGAGTGACAACGGGGCCAGGCCTCATCCCTGTTTATTCGTCTGCCTACTATGGCGATGATGGAAAGATGTACAGTCTGGGGGCTTTCGATGATGGCTGCAGGAAAACTAAGTACGACTGGATTAGGCAGATATGCTTGGATTCTGGCAAGGAGAGGGGTCACATTGTGTACTCTGGTGGCACCAGGAAATGCTTCAGAATGACATCGCAGTCTTCCAAGCTTTGTGGCGGTAATGAGAGCTGCTGGGGTGGCGTTTGCAATAGGTGCTGGCTCTACATTTACACCGAAGCCAAGTGCACTTGGTGAGGCAAGGAACTCAGCACAGTGAGTCTTTATCGCGTGTTCTCCTATTTATACTTCCAGGATACAAGGAGGTTTACTCTTCATGCTGTCATTACATTAGGATTCATAGTTAAATTCAAATTTGTTTTTCCAATACAACTGCCAATAGTCCAAAGGCTCTTCTAGGGGATAAGAGCTTAGGATACAGTGAACGGTCACCTCTTACGATGTAATTTTTAAATTGTGAGCGTGATGTTTAGTTGTAGTTAGGCCTATGCCTGAGGCCTTATATTCGCCATGCAGAACTTGGCTCTTCTAGGAAATTAAGAAATAGAGGCTGAGGGTCCTGTGTATACCAGTTAACTAAATTAGACTAATTCTGAACCCTGTCTCCTTGTAGTATAATTCATTGTATTCTCGAGGTTTGGGGTGCTATACAGGTCGACTCAGTCACAAGCTGTGGAAAGTCAGACATTTCACTATAATGCTGCTAGACGTTGCCTGTAGTTACTATCGTAGCACGTAGAGGAGAATTCCTCTGAATTGCATACTTCGGGTCATAACATCACTTTCATAAGCACCTGAATCTCGTCTATACGATCTCCTTGGATTTTTGACTTTATGAATGATTCTTGACATATGTACAACTGCAGTTCGGCTTTACTCGTTGTATTTAGTAACATTGCCCTATAAATCTGTTCTTAGTAGTTGACAACCTTCATTACTATTTGAACTTTATATCTGTAATCAGGTTCAGAAGTAGATCAACCATAGCTTCAATATCATTACCCTTCACGTGCTACATCGGGCGTCTTTTAGATCCTACACGTGCATAATTTACCATGAACTTCTGCAATTATTACCAAGTGATGCAGTGCTCAATTTTAGTTATATGATCCAGTGAACCACCTATCATACCCTGTTATGTCAAGGACGATTGCAATTCTAGATCAGCCATCGGTTACATAAATGTAGAATGACATTTGCAACCTTCTGTTTGGTATCTTACTGGACGGGCCCTCAAGATACATAAGACCTGCTACAATGGCAACTTTTATTAAGATATGTAAGAGGTATTCTGTAGTATATGGAATTTTCTCCTTTCTATCCATTTTCTTTCTTTGTTAAATTATAAATCCGAGACGAAGCGAAAGGGCTAACAGAATACTAAACATTCTAGCTTTGCTTGCATATGCTCTGCTAGTATCTGATTGACTTGACGGTAATCTACGCTTTGCATGAAATAATAGGCTCAAGGGAGGCCTATATGAGGCGGTTTAACGATCAGAGAGGTCTAGAAGTAGGAGGTGAAATATACTAAGTCTATACTCCACAGAATACTGTCAGGGTAGCTGAAAAGGGAAGCATTGACAAAAGCTTCCTCTCGGACTGAAATCATATATATGAATCGGCTAAACCAGCTACTTGCAAATTTTTATTTGAATAGGCTACTGCTTCCGTTGGCCCGAATATGTACACGGAATGGAATAATGTCTAGATCTGATGTACAAGTTGGCTCAGCGTCCAGTTTGCGTGATGCTTTACATGTAAGAAGCATCATAGAAGCCCTTGGAAGCGTAGTTTCCGGAGAGCACAGTAGAGATAGAAACTGGGGAAGAGAGCTTGGTAGCGAAAGAGGCACGCTGACCCTGAGAACCAGCACCGGTGTTGCCATACTCTCCAAACAGAACGTGGGCAGTGTTCTCCTCACCAGTGTTCCAGATAGACCAACCCTTGGAGTTGATGACGGAGCTAATGCTGGTCTTCTGGAAGACAACACGGGCATACTGGCGCCAAGGTCGACCAAGGTAGTAAGCACCGTTGGCGACGGCATTGCCAGCAGCTGCGGCAATGTTGCAGTTGTTAAAGACATAGTAAGACATGTTGGAGTCAGAGTCACGACCGTTGGCTGCTCGTTGTTAGTGTTTCGCCTAGTCCTTGAGGACGGATAGCATACCAGTAATGTAGCCGACTGAGGCGGCGACAACTCGAAGGTCAATCTTCTCGAACCAGGCGGAAGCAAGCTGGCCGAAGATGAAGTCGGTGGCGCCCTGAATAAGGCATTTAGAGTACAGCTGGTAACCCTGCTGGGCAAGAAGAGTATCCTGGAATCCAGTCAGAGCGACACCGCTGCGGCTAGTCAGTAATAATCCAGGGAGAGCTGTTAGTTTACATACTAGTATCCGCTGTCGGCGTAGGCGCTCAGAGCAACAGCCTGGCTGCCCTTTCCGTAAGTGTTGGCAACATTGACGTTGTAAAGCTTGAAGTTGGCAGCCTTGACACGAAGAGTAGCAGTGCCGTCGTTGTTGAGACCATCGGCCTGGCTCTTGTTCGCTGTGATGGTGACCTTGTTGCCGCTGTATCCGCTAGTGTCGGTAGTGTATCCGTAGATAGATAGTTGAGCGCTGCGACTAGGAACAAGGACCTGCTCGTTGTAGGTACCCTGGTCAATGAAGATACATTGCTTTCCAGATGCCGTGGTCGAGAGAGAGTCGACTGCAGCTTGAACGGTACCGAATTGACCGCTTCCAGGTGACTTCTTGACAGTTATACATCCAGAGGGTGCAGTTGTTCGACTAGCAGCGAACGCCACGGTGACGAAACTCAATGTTGTGAGGAACTTCATGGTGATGTAGATCAGGATAACCGAAACAAGCCAACGATGAGAGATGGAACCAACAACAAAACGTCAACGGTCTCAGTATTTATGTAGCATTTTTAAACTTCATCTCTTAGTACATCGTTATATTACTCCGACTATACCCCAAACACAGCTCAAGGGAGTTTCTTGTGATTGGTGGAGAATATATTGCTCATTAAAAACACGAGGTCCCTGGTCAAGGACCATCCGGTTTGTCCGGAGCATAAGCTTCCGCTGTTGGTTTCAGCCGTTTCAAGTCGATTGCCTTGCCCCCAAAGTGACTAACTTTAACCAGTGTAGCAGCCCATTTCGATCGGATTGTGGCCAGATCTAGAATTCTAGATGCAGTTTGAGCTGCTTCGTTTGGTGGATTAATCAATTGCCAAGTCTTCACCCCGCAGATGAGAAAATCCGGGGTACACGCGTTTCACGCAACTGCAGAGCCTTTCATTTCCTCCACTAGCTAGTGGACTCTTGCAAATGAAGGCCAACGTCCATGCTCAAAGTCAAAATCAAGTCCCGTTTAATGTTGCATTGAACACAGTTTAAGACCAAGGATGATAATACGAAACTCAAATAAAAACGTATTACAAAGCACGTAAATAACCTCGCGGCCGAAGTAAAATATTGACAGAGAAGTAAGTGAATTGGTCTCTGGACACAGCGTCTAAAGTAGACTATGGAATACATTGATCGCCCCCAAGAGCCCAGGACCGCCATCCAGAGAATCTCCATCCAGTCGTCGATATTGCGTACGTGTCTATCGTGCACTATTTTAAGCCGAGTATACGGCAACACCCATAAAACCATAAGATCGTCAAAGGATAAGAATGTTAAGCATCCACTGCACAGAAACAGACGGCCCACTGAGAAAGTAAGAAGGTAAGGTGCGGGTGCCCCAGAGCAACGGAGTGGAAATAGAAGAAACGAAGCGAAGATTATGCGGCTACATAGTCGCTAGTCGTTTCTGTGAGATTGTTAGTGGGGGTTGATGCGGATAGAAAGGGAGTACTAACAGAGGAGAGCAATAGCACCCATGGCAAGGAGAGCCAGGACGGGGCGGACACGCTCACCACCGGAGACGATGACAACATCATCACCGGAAGGCTTGCCACCCTTCTTGCAAACGGTAGGCTCAACATAGGGAGTGACGTCCCAAGGGTTGAAGCCGAGGCAGGTGGTGTATGCAGTCTTGCAGGTCTCAATGATGGCACCGGAAGCGTCGCAGCAGGCCTTGTAGACAGTGGTGCACTGAACAGCACACTGCTCATCAGAGCCGGACTTGCTGGAGCTCTCGGACTTGGAGCCAGAGGTCTTGGAGTAGTCATCAGACTTGCTAGAGCTAGAGTTGGAGCTGGAGCTGGAGCCACCGTTGTTGTTTCCCTTGGAGCCGGAGTCCTCGCCGTGCTTGCATACGGTGGGCTTGACGAAGGGGGTAACGTCCCAGGGGTTGTAGCCAAGGCAGACAACGTACTCCTTCTTGCAGACCTCGATGTTGTGGCCGTCAATAGAGCAGCACTCATCGTAGACAGTGGTGCACTGGACACAGCACTCCTCCTCAGAGCTGGAGCTGGAGCTGGAGCTGGAGCTGGAACCACCGTTGTTGTTGTTGTTGTTTCCCTTGGAACCATAGTCCTCACCATGCTTGCAGACGGTGGGCTTGACGAAGGGGGTAACATCCCAAGGGTTGTAGCCGAGGCAGACGGTGTACGCCTCCTTGCAGATGGCGATATCGGCACCAGGGACGGCACAGCATTGATCATAGACAGTTGTGCATTGGACGCAGCACTCCTCAACGGTAACCTCGACCTCGGAGTGCTCGTAGGACTTGTCGTACTTGGAGTTGTAGTAAGACTCGCCGTGGTTGGACTCATACTCCTTGTAGTAAGACTCCTCGTGCTTGCAGACAGAAGGCGCCTCCCAGGGGACGATGATGAAGGGGTTGTATCCGAGGCAGACAGTGTACTTCTCCTTGCAGATAGCGATATCAGCACCGGGAACAGCGCAGCACTCATCGTAGATGGTGGTGCACTCGAGGCAGCAGTATTCGGCAGTGTAGTAACCAGCGTGGTAGCCAGAGTGGTAAGAAGAGGTGGAGTAAGAAGAAGAAGAAGAGTAGTAGTAGCCGTACTTCTCCTCGAAGTAAGAGCTGGTGTACTTGGACTCGTACTCAATGTAGTAGCTCTCGTCGTGCTTGCAGCTGGTGGGCTTGACAAAGACAGACTCGTAGGGGTTGTAGCCGAGACAGACGGTGTACTGGTTCTTGCAGACCTGGATGTCAGAGCCCTCAACGCTGCAGCAGTCCTCATATACGGTGGTACACTCGATGCTGCAGATCTCGGGAGTGAAGCAGGTTCCAGTGCCGCACTCACATTTGCCAGGGACGGGAGACTTGGTAGGTTTAGCCATGGTGGTCAAGGTGGTGATGAAGGTGATGGGAAGCTGGGAGGTGACTGAGGTGGGGACGTTCATGCCACCAGACGTGGAGAAGTCGGTGGTAGTAGGTCCAGGGGTAGTAGTCTGGGCGAGGCCAGTTGAACTCAAGGCCATGGTCAAAAGACCAGAGAAACCGAGGGAGTATCTCATCTTGAAAGATGGATATTAGAAAAGAGAGTGACTAAGTTGGATGTAAAACAAAAAACAAAAAGAGTAAAGAGTGGCAGACGCAACCGGCTGTGAAGGAGTGATGCTGGCTGGGCTGAGGAAGTTGATTTGGAGAGATGTCCACGGCCTTCTTATACTCGGAATTTCACCTCAGAACTCCCCTCGGAGATCTTGAGTTTAGCTTCGTTTAGAGCCACGATGGAATAGTCCGGAATCTGGGGAAGGGCCGCTGGAATTGGGGAAATTCGATATTTCCCCAGATTAGAGCGCCAGCCTGTCAAAGGCTTCAAGGGGTCAAAGATTTACCTCACGCGAGACATGACCCTTGAGAATGTCCCACATGCATATTTGATAGGTTTCATCAGATGACCTCGTATTCGAGCCAAGAATGCTGCGGTGCCAAGAAGACATTGAAGGGAGGTCATGTTGTTACCGGCTTGGCGAACATATTCCTTGGTGTTTTTGTCTGAACCACACATTGCTTACACAATAAACATGCCCAAAAGTTCTCCCTCAATTCTTTCTTAGCTCAGAAATCCCCGGAAGATTTCGTCGTCATTACAATTGAATTAAAGTCTGGGGCAAGTGTCGGCTCATTAGTTGAAGGGGTAGTGAACACAATGTCTCGGATCCTCGGTTTAATAACAGCCTTCCCTCCGCAATTGCCCAATCGCGGGGTTTGAAACCTCAAAACCTCATTTCTGGAGTGGAATCTGACTTGCCGACGGCCGATGCCCAGACTGCTTGGCTCGCAGGCTGAAGCAATCCAACGTATAAGCTTTCTTTAAGCTTGAACCAAGATTCCTAGACGCCGTTTACATGGACGAGAACCACAATAGGGCTAACTGAGACCCAGCCATTTAATTTCAATATCAGTTGATAAACTAATAACTTTGAGATGTTGTTTCTTTCCAAGAGCGGGATTGTCAAAGCTTGTCTGGTTTTGGGGGCAAACCCACTGAATCAGAAGCTCAGGTAATTAAAGAGCTGAAAAACAGCGCGCTCAAACTTATCCTCAAGCTATATTGATCATAATATCGGGACTCTAGGCTGTTGACTGCCTGCCAACCTTCGGAACTCGCGCGGAAATTTGTGTCCCTAGATCCATATTCAAAGGTCTCAGGTGATCCTTGAGAATGTTTCACTACGGCCCGAGTCTCAAAAATAAGCAACTATGCATTTTTTTAACCTTGTATACCTTATCCGTCTAACTTCGCATACCAGCCTTAACACGGAAATAACAAGTCGCGCCACCAGCTAGACGAGACCGACAGTTGCGCTAGACCGCGTCGGAGAAATGAACATGAGTCGGAACATCGCGATCGGGTGACCAATGAATAGGGGCTGTGGAATGAACGCTATTGTTTTGGCATGATTAGGGTAGTATTGAGTCTGGTGTCATGAGTGTTGAGGCAAGATGGAGATCCATATCCCATTCTGATAGTCGCTTGCCGAACGTGAGGTTGTAGAGGACATAGCGAACAAGATGATTAAGCCCAAGACGTTCAAGTCCGCCGGCCTCTTCGATCATTTTCATGGCACCAAGGACGTGTTTTGCAGCGATCAGATGATCTCCGCAAGTAATCTACCCAGTCAGCATGTTACTTCTCGCTCTAGCGATGAACTTACCTCATCGAGCGCGAGAACCGTGGTCATTGCAACCGCATTCCGACGCGACAAAAGACCGTCGGATGAAAGACCCTTCCGAAGACTCCGTAAATAGTATTGCTTGTACTGAATGGCCAACAATGCGTACTCATCGCGGAGCTCAACTTGAGCCAAGTATCGACATGCCGCAAGGAGACAGCCTCGTAGAAGAACCGGGTCAGTAGAAACGAAGAATATCCAGTTGCTTCTGATCTCAGCTGCTTGTTCTGCAATGTCCATGATTATAGGGCAATGTGCAATTTGGGAAGGTAAGACAGTTTGAAGATCTGCGCTGGGATGGTTAGAAAATGCTACCCTACGCCGACCATGCGATACTCACATTGACTGAAGATGGAGTGCTCAAACGGCGAAAGCGATTTAATAAAATAAATTATGTTACTTGGCTGAAAATCGCCAGGTAATGTGAAAGGCACAGGTGTTAATTTTTGCAGTACGCTGGTTGATGGTACGGTAAGTTCTGGAGGTAGATCGTATGGTTTATCATGGCTCAATTTGGGAGTCTGCTGTCTCTTTTGGTCATGGTAGTCCACCATTCTTTGTTTCCGTGTCCGTGCATGGGCTACGCGAGCTGTGTGAGAGTGAGCCTTTCGCGTCGTCTTGGCTGACGTACGTTGCCCAGGATTAGTCACAGTAATGAATTGCATACTGAAAGAGGTTGACACGTGCAGTAAAACGATCGATACCAATTATCGACTGTCTGTCACGATCAGAGATGTTTTTGAGTAATGTATTGATGATGATGCTTATTAATTCACAATTTCATGCCAAGAAGTGCTCCTACTCTATTGAGCCTAGTCCAAGCAAGCTAACTACATATGATAAGCGACCTCATCACCAGCCTCTTCGTACACGGCGTTAAGAGCTGCAGCAACTTCTTCAGGGAGCGGCCCCTCCTCAATCGTATCAACATTGCTCTCGAGCTGTTGGGGGCTAGATGCACCGATGATCAATCCGTCGCCGTATTTCTTGTCGAGAATGCTGTGATGCGCCGTCCATCTGAGGGCTGCCGCATGCCCTCCAATGTTATGCTTGGCGAACACTTCAATGGCCTTGTCAACGGCTCCAAGAACGGATGGCTTGATGTAGAGCATATTAGTGATGCTTCCTGATTTGTGCTACAGGATGTCAGTCATGTTGCCAGAAGTTATATCGCCAGTTATTTCTACTCACTGCGGTGTCAAATCGTCCATTTGGAACAGGATTCTTGTGACTTCCAGAAAAGAGACCGCCAGCAGCAGGACTATAGGCATAAAACGCCATGCCATTCTTTCGCAGAATAGGGAACAAGTCTTTCTCGCCGGCGCGGACAAGTGCGTTATAGTGACCCTGATAAACAGCAGGCTTGGCAAAGCCTCTCTTTTCACAGATGTTGATCACTTCTTGGACTTCATCGGCCCGGAAGTTGGAAATGCCCCAAGCTTTGATCTTGCCATCTTGATAGGCCTGATTGAGAGCTTCGATGACTGGCTCAGCCGGATTGTTACGATCGGGAACGTGAAGGTAATAGACATTGATCTGGTTGATCTTCAGAAGCTTGAGTGAGTTGTCGATATCATGAGTAATGTTCTCTTTGGTATGGCCCTTCATAAAATCTGCTTTGGTGTCGATACTGAATCGCTCGCCTGCGTTGACGGCGCCGAGGCGAGGCTCAGAGCTGTAGGGAGCCTGGGGTGAGTAGACTGCAGCAGTGTCGAGCTGAGTGTAGCCTCGTCTGGCGAAGACATCAATGAAGGCATTGACTTCATCTGGAGTATCGTAGCGAGCCCAAGGGTCAGCTTCCTTGTCTCCGACCTGCATGAGGGTTCGATTAGTTTGAAGTCAAGCAAATATGTCCAACTACTCACGTTTGCGGCTCCAAGAATCAGCTTGAGAGGTGATTTTCCAGCGGAAGTCATGATGTCTTGTTTTGGCAGTGAAGGTGAGTATAAGTTGTAAGATGGGAATGATCGAATGAAGAACTGGGGACTATTATAGTAAACTTGTTGGATTTATATACTGCTTGAAAGTAAACATCTTGCTACAAGACTTCAATGTCGTAAATCTGCCAAGAAGTGCTGTTGCCAATTACGGAAAGCGTCAGAACGAGCTTCTGGAGCTTGATTCGCCCAAGTTGACTTTGCCAAGACATGCTGTTTCCTATTGGGGAATGTGCTGAAGCCTCATGCCTAGCACTCAGCTTCGACATGACGGAGAAAACCCACGAAGATGCATTTGTAATGAGGACTTTGAGCGGATTGCATTATAAATCATTTTGTAGGCGCAAGAATACGGAACTTGAGGCAATAAATGGCATTTGTTGCATCAATATCTACAAATCAGGGTGACAGGTCAGAGATGACACCTTGTATGCTGAACTGACTGACTGTGTGATATGCGCATCCGCCAGCTCCCTCAAGCCATTCTTCAAGCGAATCCTACCTGGCATCTTCAGTAGCCACAGTGCCAGCTACGGTGGGCCATCTGGAGCGACAGGCGGGTCTAATGCCATCAAGAGCCGAAGACAGCTGAGTCGCAAGCAAGCCGATGCAATTGAACTCCAATCCGGAGACGACTCCGAGTCAGGAAGAAAGGCCACCGACGATGATGAAGCCACGCTCTGGCCGAAACCACAGCAAAGTTTCGACGGCAACCACCAAGTTCTGGTGACTGCGCCTGGAGCAGGTTCTGGCTGGGTCACGCAGGAGTAACTCCCATTACCACAGAAATGGGAAAGCTGATGGCATTGAGATTATTTCTACAACTGAGGTTATGTACAGCCCTAGATAGAATATTCTAGAATTTCTTTGGGTCACAAGTAGAGTCTTATCGAGAAATATTACTGAAAAGAAAGAACCTGCACGTTGAGCGATCAATGGCAGTCTATAACCTAACCCAGCATATCTAAAGGCCCTTCCAGAAGAAAGTCTTGGGCAAGGTAAATTCCGAGCGCGCAATCTCGTCCTTCGGGTTTGAGCTGGAGGCAAGTATTACGATGTACTTTCCAGCTTCAGCCTTCCACTTCGCCACCTCTTGACACCAGAATGACAGTGAATACTTATCAAGAATAAGTTCAGCACTCTTAGTCTCATCCACGTTCAGGTTGACCTTGGTGAATGCCTTCAATTCTCGGACTGGTCGCTGAAGAGAGCTGTCCACGTGATGAATGTACAGCTGAACCACTTCGGCACCCGCGAAGGCGCCCTTGTTGGTGATGTCAACCGTGACGCGCATCTGGTGATCAGCCGCGGCTGTAAACTCCTTGGGAACTGTGAGATTTGAGTACTCGAAATTCGAGTATGAAAGACCATGGCCGAAGTAGAAGAGTGGCTCTCGATCAACCATCTCGTAGAATCGATGACCGATAAAGACACCCTCGCCATAGACAATGTCGTAGTCAGCCTTAGAGAAGGTGAGATAAGCTGGCGTATGCTTGATGGATTTGGGAAATGTCAGTGAGAGCCTTCCAGAGGGATTGACCTTGCCAAATAGGACATCAGCCATGCCATGGCCCGTTTCTTGGCCACCAAACCAGGCGTGGAGAAGAGTCGCCGCTTGAGATTCCCAGGGCATCTCGATGGGCAGGCCTGATTGAGTAATGATAATCTGTGATTCGTTAGTCCGAACGTTTTGGCCAAACAAAGGTCAGCTTACAGCATCGGGGTTGGCCTCCAATACAGCCGTAATCAATTCATCCACGCGACCGGGAAGTCTCAGGTGCTTCCTATCACTACCTTCATACTCAAAGTCTGATGATAAGCCAGTGATGACGATGGGAACATCGACCTTCTTGGCGAGTTCCACGGCATCCTTGATACCCTGATCTTCGTCATAGAGCTCATAGACTCCAACGCGACCAGCGAGTGTTTGTGCAGTGCCAACGCCGCCCGAAAGGCTCTCATTAACTTGGAGCACCTCAAGGTCAAGTACTCGGCCCTTCTCGAACTCGCCCTCATAGAACCTCTCCATAGACAAGCGGTTGAAGCAAGGAGTTGAGTCAGTTTTTGGAGGCTGGCTTGTCCACAGGTCGATAGCTTCCTTGCCGTCAATGATGAGCTTTCCCTTTCCAGAAGTGCTGAAGCCGAACTTGAGCCTTCCTGGCTCGTGGATAGTGTACTTGGCTTTCGCTCTGGCGTAAAACTTGGTTGGGAGTGTCGCGTGGTAGCTCTCTGGAACATCGACCAGCTGCTTCTCGGCTTTAGTTGAAACAAGGACCTTGGCATTGGGGTTCTCTTGCGGGTCATCTCCAAAGATCTCGACAGACCAGCCCTCAGAGTCAGAATCTGGGGGTGTATGACCTTTGATCAAAGGACTAAATCGGAAGGCTGTTTGTAGTGTTAGCACTTAAGCAGTGATGGTGGCATAATGCGTGACTAACAATTGCAACCTGGAGTATATGTGATGTTCTCCTCTCCTACAACTTCCTTGATCGCCTCATATGGGGTAATGCCATAGTAAGGCTCAACCTCGGCACTTCCACCACCGCAAAGAGCAGGGTTCTTGACATGATCTCCAATCAGTCCAAACTTCAGATTCTTCGGGCTCTTGATCGGTAGTCTTTGCTTGTCGTTCTTCAGTAGCACTACTGACTCGGCCACAAGCTGTCGGATCAAGGCTCGTTGTTCTGGCGTATCCGACTGAGGAGGCTTTCCTGATTTCTCGCCTGCCTTGCACTTATTGACAAGGTTCAAGACGTTCTCAACAGCTGTATCGACCGTTGCTTTAGATACTTTTCGAGAGTTGACGGCGATACTAAGACGCTTTCCTCTCCAGTCTGCCGGCCCAGGCATCTCGAGATCCAAGCCAGCGTTGATAGCTTCCGATGTACTGTAAGTGCCGAACCAGTCACTCATGACAAGTCCCTTGAATCCCCATTCTTCACGAAGAATCTCCTTCAACAGCAGAGGATCCTCGCTGACATGAATTCCGTTGATCTTGTTGTAGGACGTCATAATTGTCCAAGGGTCTGATCCTCGGAGGGCTAGCTGGAAAGGTAGCAAATGGACTTCTCGGAGGGTGCGCTCGGTCATAACCACGTTGTCCTCAATGCTGTTGTCAGACTGATCGTGAGCTGCATAGTGCTTGACGCTTGTTGCAACGCCCTGCTCTTGGACGCCATTGATGTAATGCGCGCCCAAAGTTCCGCTGAGAAAAGGGTCTTCGCCGAAGGCCTCGAAACCACGTCCAATCAAGGGTGAGCGCTGCAGGCAAAGCGTCGGTGCTAGCAGGACATGAACACCGCGGACCTTCGCTTCTTCACCAAGAAGGCTTCCGATCTTATGAATGAGTTCAGTGTTAAAGGTAGCGCCCATTCCTGTAGCCGACGGTAGCATTGGACTCGGCATCTAGCGGTCTGTTAGTTCATGTTAGGTACCGAGACATTGAGGGGCACTCACACGAGTGAATGACCGCCGTCCTCGAATCCCATGAGGTCCATCTGAAGTCTAGCCTGTCAGCTTCATAGTTTTTCCCATACTTTGCATCTCAGACTTACAATAAGCGCTGGAATTCTGTGTTTCTCAAGACCGGTCATCCGAAACGATCCCTGGCCCGCTAGAAGCTCCACCTTCTCATCCAGGGTCAAGTTGCTCAACAGAGCTTCAACATCCACAAAATTTGCTTCGGCCATATTGTCCGAGGTTTCCAACAAATTTATAATATTGATAAAAAAAAATAGAAGAGATTCTTCATAAAAAAGGGACAAATGCTGAGTTTTGTTACTGGCACTACTCAGCAGGATTTAGCCTTCGGCTGTTCGGGCCGCTAAAATTACAGGTCCCCTCACGTTGGATTGAGGTATTTGGTCTTCGGTGACATCTTGGCATCACGATCGTCGGGGTGACTGTCAACCTCTGTTTTGTTTGGTGGAGACTCCGCTCTACTGCAAGTTAATAACCATGACAAAGTCTTTGTAATTGACACTAGTTACAAAGCTGGGGTAACTGCATGCTGACAGTCAGCTCGGCAGCTGGGCCCATGCTTCGGGAGCGCACGCTCAAATATCACACAATCCTGACCACACTGTACATATTCTTACTCACGCTGGCTTCTGTCCAATAGTGACCAACGCTCGAAACATGGCACCTTCTTCCTTGACTTCCTTCTCAAACCTCTCAGCCAAGTTCTCATACTTAGAGTCGGGCAGCTTGACACCAAGGGCTGTTACTGTCAGTCAAATTCTCATACACTTTGGAATCTCAGACTCACCCTTTGCGCCCTCAATGAGGCTTGGTATGGTGATCACGAAAGGCTGCCACGATAACTCGGCTGCCTCATCGTCACCCAGCAGCTTACCCATGGGCAGATCTACTGAATGGACAGTCACGTTCTCTAGTCCTGCTGCCTCGAATGCGCCCGGCAGTTTGCGAATGCAATCGGATCCCATGCCCATACCATCGAACATAGCCGCGATGAGGTTGCTCACATCTCTCCAGGCTGGACCTACGTTAGGCCGATCTGTTAGATCAAAGTCAAGCTCGTGGACCTGCAGCCAACCTCCAGGGGCAACCGTCGCTATCTGAAGTCAGTAGGGCGGCCCAAAAAGGTGAAAACACTCCTGCTTACTTACAGGCAAGATGATCAATGGCTTTCTGATAGCCGACCTTGGCAGCTCCAAGGATGCTGTACCTCATATGTGTCAAGTTAAATGCTCCGACTAATTGCTCTTTAGGAAATTCACAAAGGTCGTAAACTTCGAAGTGAATGCCCCCTTCGGAAGTAGGTAGAAAGGCCTCGACAATATCAGCGCCAACGAGCTGAGCAGATGGAGAAACCTGCTTCTTCAGGTCTCGAAGCAAAACTCCTAATCTTCCTATTAGTCAAGTTAACACCTTCGACAGTAGGGGTATTACCATCGGCGCACCCGACGTCGAGAATCTTGAGTCCATATTGATCCAATGGTATTGGTGCAAAGACAATCTTGCTGCCAAGGCATCTCTGAACCCAGGCATGCTGTTTCTGAAGCCGCTCTACCTCTCGGCTTATTTCCCAGGGATAGTCAGCTTTGTTCTTGGTGCTCATTATAAAAAACGAGATCTAATGATCTGTCTGCGATCGTAGTGGATTTGGCGATACTGAGTATAGCGGCTTCTGTGAGGATTGAGCAGAACTACAGGAGGTCTTATATGCCCATAAACTTATCGTACTACAAGAACTCCCGTACGGATGCGTTCACTTCTCACCTAGCCAAGTCTCACTACATATCTCTCCGGGCATTAAAAGATGTCTCCGGGCATCTGGAAAGTCTCCATGAAGCGTGAAAGCGATAACCATGGCTAGTGCTTACTGCTTGGCAACTCTCATAAGCTGTAATAGACCAAGATACCACCAGGGTACGTTTTTTGATGACTTGATAGAGCTACAGAATCTATTCCTCTCCCCTTGGACCTAGGATTCATCTTCATACGCAAACTTGCAAATCAGGAGACGAGAATCGAGTGTTGGCACTGAGTAGGTAGGCTCACGTAATTTTATCGTGTCATTCGGGGTTTCTGGAGATCTCCGTTGGTGTTAAACCTCGTAGCTTCTTACCCTCCCCTCTAAGGACCTGATCCTAGACCTGA
This sequence comes from Fusarium sp. NRRL 25184, assembly GCA_013755755.1. NCBI lineage: Eukaryota > Fungi > Ascomycota > Sordariomycetes > Hypocreales > Nectriaceae > Fusarium > Fusarium sp. NRRL 25184. Next base: position 55,540 of record JABSSZ010000233.1, read on the forward strand.
CATACATGCCTGACACGTAAACAGTCAGAGTCTTGCCAGCGTTCGCCTTCCCCGGGTTGGGTTTGATCACATGGATAATGTCAACGACTAACAAGTCAACATTCTAAGGCAAAACAACACCAAAAGATTGAAAGCTTTGACTTCATTGAGAATAAGTCTCGACGGGAGAATAATAGCAACGCGACATAGGCTGTAATAGTTCAGTTGTCAAGGCACTTTCTCACAAAACCGTCAAATTATAATTGAATGTTGAATATAATGGATTTAACTGATCATAACCAAAACGGCAGTTATAATATATGTTGAAATCGCTATATACACTTAAAACAGAACATGCAACAGGCGTTTCCAAGCAGGGCCGTTGGCAAGCTGCTCGCGATAAGCGTTGATTGCAACCCAATCATGCTCGCGACGACCGGTATCAAGATCAATCTCGCTGACCTTTCTCCATCCCTCTCGCTTCCAGATGTATCCAATAATATAGAAGAGGATGACAACAGGCAGAGCCAGGTATGACTCGAAGAAGCCCTCGGCAGTACCGAGTGATCCATCAAGATTGGTAATGGCAGTGTAGAACTGCGCAATAAGAACGATGACGATAAGGAAGAGTCCAAGCCAAGAGCCCCAGACTCCGAAGATGTGCTGGAAGGGGATCTCATCTAGAGTGTGGCCGTGGTACTTCCAAGCCTGTCGGAATCGGATATGGCAAAGGCAGATAGAGCCCCAGGTAAACAAAGCAGCCAGACCGGACAAAGCCTGAAGCCAAATGAAGACGGTGTTTCCATCACCACTAACACTGATGTATCCAAGAGCACCGATGGCGATGATGGACACGACAGCAGGAAGAGGACGACCAGACTTATCAATAAAAGAGAAGAATCTGGGAGCATAGCCCTGCTGCGCGAGAGCAACAAGAGTTCGGCTACCGCCGTAGACGCAAGAGACGCCGATAGACAAGACGGAAACAAGGATGATGACATTCATGAAAGAATCGTATCCCTTGAGATGAGCGTTGGCGGCAGCGATGACGAAGGGAGAGGCACTAGGGTCGTCGTTGCCGGCGTTCAGAAGTCTGGGATCCTTAGAGTTGACGAGGAAACCGACGAGGAGAAGGCCGACCACGTAGAAGAGAGTGATTCGCCAGAAGACCTGCTTGATGGCGCCGGGGAGAGACTTGGCGGGGTTCTTGGCTTCAGCAGCAGCGAGACCGACAAGTTCTGTTCCACTGAAGGAGAAGGCTGCAGTGACGAACACACCTAGTATCTATTAGTTTCTGAAGAGTATCACGGGAAGGAGGAGTTATGTCTTACCGCAGAAGCCTCGGAATCCGTGCTGGAAAGCACCTGGGTCGTACCAAAGCTTGGCGCCCTGGTAGGTGCTGTACTCTCCATCAGAAGGACCTCCACCGCAAACAAGGACCACAGCGACAATCATGAAGATGACGGTAGCAGAGAGCTTGAGCAGTGCAGCCCAGAACTCTTCCTCGGCGTAACCAAGGGTGCCAAAAATATTGACGAGGATAATAACCGCAAGGAAGACCTGTAGTATGTCAGTCAACAGGCTCACGATAGCTTCATGGAGGCTGAACTTACGCTGACCCAGATAGCTACACTAGTATGCGGAGCCCAGTATTGAATGACTGTGCCGCAAACTGTCAATTCAAGAGGAAGAACGAAAGCCCATTGCATGACATAGTTCCAACCCATGGCGAAACCCCAAGAAGGATCAACAAATCGGTTGGCATAACTGTGATTTGTTAGTTCACGTCTCAATTGGGAGATGGGATTGATAGAACTCACGTGTAGAAACCACCAGAGACGGGATACATGACAGCAAGTTCACCAAGAGCGTAGACAACATTGAAGATCATGACACCCATGATCAAGAAGCCAATGGTCAACGATCCAGGGCCACCAGTTTGCAGAGCAGAACCGCTACCGACGAAGAAACCAGCACCAATACTGCAATGAGTTAGTACACCGAGTCAATATTAGCGCGTCATCATTTAGCAGGGCGGCAATAAGCCGGTGTTGCACGATGACAACAGAACGAAAATAACTGACCTGCCACCAATAGCGATCATGTTGAGATGACGAGGCTTCATGTCACGCTGCAATTCAGCAGTTCCCTTTGCGTAATCCTCATGGGGAGCGAATGAGCCGGGAGTAAGCCCATTGCGCAGGGCCCACGACTGCTTGGGTCGATCCTCAATAGGCTCAGTAGTGCCTTGCTTCTCATCGTAACGCGGTGTTGTATCCTGAGCCTCAAGGGCTTCTTGTTTAGGATGGATTTCCGACATGTTGAGATGCTTAGATAAGTTGCAATGTCTTGGGAATCAAAGGATCAGAGGGAATTAGAGACACCGCGGGCAAATGACACATATATACGACGGGCTGCTCGTGCCAAAAGTGGCAACTCGGGGGGACCATCCCTCCTCACACGGACCTAAATGAAAGCGGAAGGTGGTTACTTGGAAGGATGCAAAGAGAGATAGGTACATAGGAAGGGTACGTAACATGGAGCATTGATTTGATTGTTGGTTTCACTGTTCGAATTGCTGTGGTGATCCATTTCTGGAGACTGGGGGCTGCTCCTCTATCGCACGGATAAAGCGGCACTTTACTCAGCTGGGGCAAACAAAGTGGACACTCGAGTGAACCAAAGCTTAAGCCACCAAAAAAAAGGAGCTGGGGGGGAAGGGAACAGAGGGAAACTAGCCTATCAACCGTTTGGTCGCGTGCTGACGTAGGGAAAAGAGTGCTACTGAGCGGAAATTTTAGAGCTGAGGTTAGGCTGTGGCTTGATCTTGTGCGTCCTCGGCTCCGAAGATATTGTCGTCGACACCTCTCCAACTCCAACTCCAACGAGACATGTTTTATCTTGTGTTACATGTGAATTTTGTGCAGTCTTGATAAGGTGCGCGAAAAGGCTCCTCCCAAGTCTGGGGAAAGTGGCATCTTGTGAGGAATCTATTTGTCATAGATTCAAGTTCTACCCCGGAATATCTTTGATGGATCTGCGTGCGTGTGAAATTGAGCACCTGTATCATTGGGGCGCGCCCGGAGCCGAGCTAGCCGGAAGGCCTCTTATCAAGCCGCCGATCCCGAGGCTAACATACGATGAGCAGTGGTTGTAGCTGGTCTAATTGGGCAGAGACAGTTGGGTTTATCTGACTGGAGTCTGGAGAAGGGATATAAACGGGTCTTGCTGTGGTAGGACCGACTTTGACTCGTGTCATGGGAGGAGGAATGGGATGCAGTCATTGATAGAGTTTGGGTACGGATCCTCGCTCCAATCTTAGGTGAGAAATACGCACGCACGCACAGATGGATGAATGGTCTGTAGCAAAAGGACGTGCTAGGGTTCAATTGTGGTGGTGAGTATTTCCAGCACATGTTCAATTGTCGTCAGTATCAATGAAGTTGAAGATATTGGAGATATTCCCAGTTAAAACCGTGCTTGATCTCTTGGCAGGACGTTAGAAGGCCCTGACAGCTTGGCACCCATGATGTTCATCTTGGCATTGAACATGACAAGCATTATCTGGGGAAATCCACGACGCGTAAGGTATCTACGATCAAAGAGGAAGCTGTTACATAAAAATAACGTTTTTAATCTTTGGCATCTGATTTGACCTCCCGTTATAAGGGTTCCAAAAGCTAATTCCCATTAAACTCGTCGCAAGCATCTCCACGCCATGATCTCATGTGGCAAGCTACCCTAAGTCGGCGGTTTACAGCGCTAATCTTCTTGCATCCCGGGGGGCCGTCCGCTGAGTGCAGTAAGACTTCTGATATTAAATTAAGGTGCTAAAAATATTTAGTCTAAGACCCTCCTAAATTATACTAAGTTTACCCAAGGCTTTTTGTCACTTAGGATAGAGGTCCTGAGTTTTATTGCGTCCCCTTGCTACCCTAAGTTGGCGGTTTGCAGCGCTGATCTTACTGCACCCAGTGGACGGTCCTAGTGGACAAACTCCACTGTCTTGTTTTTCTGATCTTCATCACTAAAACGATCAGCAGAATTCATCGCTCATCGAATCTAAACGACGATAAGGATTCGTTTAAACAAGCTTCATCAAACGGCAGAATGACGCAAAGGACAAGCCTTATTTGTTGTTGGCTTGCATTAGCTGCAACCCATTCCTGACATCGCCTGCACGATTCAGCAACGGCGAAACAAGATTCCACTGAATGACGTAGGTGATTCAACAGTCAAGCCCACATAAAACACTAACAGATAACGTCTTATCGCCACTTTGATAAGCACCTATCTGCTATAGCACGAACAATTCGCAGGCGAATGTTCCGCAGCCCCGGAATCCATGTTGAACAAGCATTATGAGATGTCCCTGTTGCCATGAACAGTCATCAATAGCTTAATCAAAATGTTTATCTGAACGTGTTGGCAGTCATCTCGTACTCATTGTATAATTTCTACCAGTGATTCACTCTGCTGCTACTACCCTTAGAACAGCTTTCTCTGCCGATAGCTTCCCTTCTCTGCTCAACCGAAAGGCTTCCGTAACGTTATCCAGAGTTCCAACTTCCCTCACAGGGTTTGTTTCAAGATCGCCTTGCTCTAGCATCTTCGTTACTAGTCGTAGGTACTTTTCCCAAGCATGTTTCTCGGCTGGTGTCTCGGGACCTGTATGATCAAAAACGGTGTATTCCTCACCCAACGCCCTGCCGAAGACAGTAAAAGCGAGCATGGACTGTGCTTTGACATATGGATTGACAGCGTAAATGGACTCTTTGTTGAGTGGCGATAGAGCAATCAGCTGAGATCCTGCGCTGTGAGCCAGGCAGCGGGCCACTTTCTCCGGAGAATCTCCATCTGCAATGTTATCGAGGGCATATCTCAATTTACCTCCAGTAATCTCCTTGACACGTTCAACCCACTCTTCATTATGGTAGTCGACCGTGACCTCGGCACCCAGCCGTTTCAGGAGGCCATGGTTCTTGGACGAGGCCACTGCAATGACACGAAGACCACTGAGCTTGCCAAGTTGAAGAGCGTATAGGCCAACACTCGTGGAAGCGCCATACACCAAAAAGTCCACTCGGTCTTCTTTGAGCTGGTAGGGCTCAGGTAACGACAAGTGTTGATACATAGCTTGCGTTGCCGTCGCAAAAGCAAGTGAGATAGTCGATGCTTGCTGCAAGCTGATGTTTTCGGGAACAGCAAAGACGAGTGATGCTTCAATGTTCATGTACTCTGCAAAAGACCCAATGCCCTCGAAGGTTGCGCCATGAACCCAGCCGCCAACTCCCTGGCCTTTCTTCCAGTCAGAACCATTCGCGTCTTCGACCGTGCCCGCGAAGTCACAGCCTGCAATGAGGCCCGGCTGTGCTGGTCCATCCAACACATCGCCTTCAACCAATTTCCAATCTCCAGGGTTCAGAGCCGCGTAGTGAATCTTGACGAGAATCTCCCCTGCCCCTGGATTTGGACGAGGAATCAACTGGACAGACCCGCTACCTCTGCCGTCCGTCACGAAAGCTCGCATTGTAGTCATCTCATCTACTGTCGAAGGAATATTTCTCGAATCTCGGATGCCGTAGAGCGGGTGACATAATGATTCGTCGCGGCACGACTTATAAGACCATTGTTATCCGAGTCTCAACCGGGACGAATTGATAAGCAATTCCGAGAAGCAACGTTATGAATGGAACTAGTCCTCTTTCCTTTCTGCTAGCTCTTCCATCGCGACCTATCTTGTCCGTTGGGATGTTCCAGAAACGGCAGCTGGGATCACTATCCTTGTCAGCCAAGACAGCTCACGGAAAGACTCAACGCCGACTGACAAATGACACAAACTCATAGCAGATTCACCGAGAACAAAGTGATATAGTTGTAAAACATGATTCATTAACATCTAGTAGAAATCATCGCTCATTATGCAAGAGTGAGCTGCCTATTAAGACTTTTCCCATAACATGACTTCTCCGCCATCTAGGAATTCCAGCATCACAAACCCTCTTCCCAATCGTAGAAACAACTATGAAACACCCAGAACAAAGGAAATCGTAAAGTTCATAATCTAAAGACGAGCGGAGAAGCTGGCCTGCGAGATCTGGCCATATGCGCTCTTCTCGGGCTGGTAAAAGGGCAGAGATGTCACGGTAGCCTTGATGCGCTTGCCGAAGTACTCGATCTCTACCTTGTCACCCTCAAGTACTTCCTTGGGTAGGTATGCGTAGGCGATGGGCTTGCGGACGCTGTATCCGAAGGCTGCGCTTGTCACGTAGCCAACGGCACGACCCTTGACAAACACTGGCTCCTTGCCGAGAATGACGGAGCGACCGTCGTCAATGGTGAGACCGCGAATGCGGCGTGATACCTTCTCACTCGACCGGCCCTTGAGAGCGTTGTAGCCAACATAGCCATCCTTACCAGGCTGAAGAGCGAACTCAAGTCCAGCCTCGTAGGGATCGTACTCAGAGGTCATATCGGTACCCCAAGATCGGAAGCCCTTCTCAATACGAAGAGCGTTGAAGGTGCTTCGGCCAGCAGCAATGACTCCGTAAGGTTGACCACCCTGCCAGAGGGCATCCCAAAGCCTCAGACCGTTGTCGGCTGTTGTGTAGATCTCCCAGCCTTCCTCACCGATGTATGAGAAGTTGGTAGCGATGACGGGAATGCCAGAGATCTCAGCCTTCTTGACGCTAAGGTAAGGTAAGGCTCGGTTTGAGAAGTCGTCCTTGCTGACGAGCTTGATGAGATCCCTGGAACGAGGACCCCAGACTCCAACGGCAGCAAGGCCACCGGTGATGTCGCGGACCTGTACTGCTCGGTGAGGGCTGGCCTTGGTCTGAACCTTGGCCTCGCGGGTGAAGTAGTGAAGATCGACAGGACCGTTGACACCGAGATGGAAGAGATCCTCCCCGAGTCTAGCGACGAAGATATCACTCTTGATACCACCATGGGTATCCAACAGCAGGGTGAATGTCACCTTACCAACCTTTCCAGCAACGTTACCAGTCGTCAATCGCTGCAGCAGCTCAGCAGCACCAGGACCAGCGATCTCTAGTCGTCGAATAGGAGTCTGATCATACAAAGCAACAGCAGTTCTTGTCTTCCAGGCCTCAGCCGCAGAAACAGGAGAATAGTATCGAGAAGACCAAGCATCTCGCTCAACTGGCTTCCAAGCCTCAGGTAAGTCCTTGAGAAGTTTCTCGTTAGCTGCGAAGTGGTGAGGGCGTTCCCAACCACCAGCCTCGAGGAAATAGGCACCGAGCTCTTGCTGGCGTTGGTGGAAGGGGCTGACGCGGAGATTACGGGGTGACTCCTTGGGCTGAAGAGGGTGAAGGATATCGTAGACTTCGACGAATTGCTGCGATGTTGTTTCGGCGACGTAGGCGGGTGAAAGTTGAACTTGCTCAAAGCGAGAGATGTCACACTCGGAGAGGTCGATCTCGGACCGTCCCGTAGTGAGAAGCTCAGCAAGTGCCTTTCCGACACCGGCGGATTGTGTGACCCAAACAGCCTCAGCGACGTAGAAGTTGTCAAAGTTGGGGGCCTGGCCGACGAGAGGACCGCCGTCAGGGGTGAAAGACATGATACCGTTGAAACCGTGATCAATCTCGGTTTCTCGGAGAGCAGGAAGGATCTCCTTCGAAAGCTCCCAGCCTGGTGCGAAGTCCTTGGGGGTGAACTGAAGGCTGGAGGGCATGTTCCTGGAATCGACATTCTTGGGTGTCTCGCCAAGCGAGGCTGCAACAACGGGCATTGGGCGATGGCCGTAGAATCCAATACCGATGTGATCACCGTGCTCACGGTAGTAAAGATCCTGATCCTGGTGACGGAGGATAGGTAGTTTGGCACCGTTAGGCTCCTCATTCTTGCCCTTCTGGCAAGGGACTGACTTTGTGTGCACGTATTGGTGAGCCATCGGTGTCAGAGGAACTGGTAAGCCAACCATGGCTCCAATCTCAACACCCCAGAAACCAGCGCATGAGATGACGATATCAGCCTCGAAAGTTCCATTCTTTGTGACAACGGCTGAGACGTGGCCGTCGTGGTGGTCGATGGATGTGACCACTGTAGACCCGTGATACTTGACACCAGCTGCTCGTGTTCGCTCAATAAGCTTCGCTTGAGCAGGACGAGCCAGTGCAAGGCCGTCAGTAGGAATATGAAGTCCACCAAGTACCTTGCTCTTATCTAGTAAGGGGTACAATTCAAGACACCTTTCGGGGCTGATGAGATTCGCCTCTATGCCCCAAGAGAAAGCATATCCCCTTTTTCGCTTGAGCTCCTCCAGTCGTGCAGGAGTAGTAGCAATTTCTAAACCACCGACTTGGTTGAAACAGCCTAGTGATAGTAACTTCTCAACTGTGTATGTAGCCATCTTGCTGAGAGTCTTTGATGTGTTTGTCTGGAATACAAGACCAGGGGCGTGAGAGGTTGAGCCACCAGGCATGTCCAGAGGTCCCTGGTCAAGGACTGTGATGTCGGTCCAGCCGCGAGAGACCAGCTCATCAGCAACATTGACGCCGACGATGCCAGCGCCAATAATAAGTACCCGCGGTGAGGGTGCCATTTCTGCTATTATGTGATGAAGGTAAAGGATGAGATGGAAAAGGAGAAGAGATGAGAATGGTTTCCAACACCGAAGCTTCTATTGGCAAAGATCAAAGGTTCTAGTCGAAATATATCTTTCTATCAACAATCTACGACTCCGCACTCCTCCTCACCGAGATCATCCTTAAAAGTATCTTGTCACTATGTCATGGTTACGATAAGAGCAACTAACATGAGAACCTCCGGTTGCGGGAGCGCTCACGTGATCGGCATCGAGAGGCGGCGCCGTTCAAAGGTGGAGGGCGTGTATTTATGGTGTTGTGTTTTCCGGGCCTGGCATGCGGGGAAGCAGAGATAACGGAACGAGTCTAGATCTATTTTGAGCTTGGGCCGGGCATCAAGTGCCGGTCGACCCCGTGGTGTAAATGATAGGACGCGTGATAACAAAACGAGATAGAGAACACCGCAGTTCCAACGCGCGATGTCGGATCTTGCGGCGAGGAACGGCCACCATCGAAGCGTCAGAGACCCATGCTTGGTGGAAAAGGTTAAACAAACAGTTAGACGCCGCTCGGTTGGGGTTGCATGAGTTTCTGTCTGCCATGGGAGGGGGGATGACAATCAGCTGGGCTGCCACGGACTTGTCATAGCGAAGAGGAAAGGCTATTTTTACCCTTGCAAGTAAAAGCAAAGTAAAAACACCCCGAGAAAATTGGTCATGGGACCTTTTGCGGCAGAGTCACATTTCACGATACCCTCATTTCGCGAGGGTCTTGGTGCTTCGCTTGTGCAATCTCGTGGCATTGAGACCCCCTCCCTGCTTGGTTTCTACACCAATTGAAAGCGACACGAAGCGCATTAGTTATCGTCGAGCTGTCATCGGTAGTCATTCTTACCGCTCATTTCAATGAATGGTATTTTGGTGTTGCTACCATAGTACCTTTGTGGTTCTTCCCCTCCCTCGATAGGCTCTTCGTGCCGTATTTCCTCAAGATTAAACCCAATTGAGGCGACACCAATTGAGTTCACGATGGTCCAATGGCTGGGAAATAACCGGCAATAATAACAAATACCCCTCCAAAGGATTGTCCGACGACGCCAATCATCTTCCTAGTTAGAAAAGCTTGGCTCATTTGGTTGCCAGGCACGTTGAATCCCATGATGCCCCATTGGCCTACCGCGATTCCCATTCCAGCGATGGTGTTGACCCTGGAATTCCGGCCTCCCTCTGCAGCCAGACACTTGACCTATGAATGAAGACCACATTTTTCAAAGGATACGAATATCCAATTGCCATGTCGTGGCATGTCCAAGTGGAGCGGTGAAACGAAACTCGACTCAGGTGAGGGTTGCTGATATGAACTACCCCATGAAGCTAAACTCAACACCAAAAACTGTGCATCGTGAGATGAAAATCTAGACTGTCCAGCTGACCCGCCTCGTCTCCCACAATATCGCCAAATTAGCCTCTCAGTCCCTCCCCCGCGTCGGAGCCCTGAAATCTACACTGACTTCCCCGGTCTAGCCGGTTTACCCCAGGTTATGTTGACGCCCGGTTTCATGGTATGGAGACGTGTTGACACATAGAAATACTGAACCCGCGGGAGCAGACTTTTACTTCTCTTTAAGCAAAAAAGCACGGTCCCCGCCCTTGACAATTTCTCATCCACCTAGTCTCTCACCTTGGCTAGGGAGCGACACACTGTGCATATTTAGCGTCTTCTCCGTCTCTGGTAACCTTCTCTCCCCCGCATTTTCACTTTTTGCTTTGGTCTTCCCCAGGAAATCTGCCCGGTTTCGGCTACCCCGGACCCCCAAATCGAGACGCTCATCGGAGAGCAGGGACAAACCCGCCGAGGAGTTTTAGCTCCGCAGTCAACACGGACGGGGCTTGGAGATGGATGATGTGTGGCTTCTGTCATTTTGGATAGAACACCTGCAACATGGCCCTGTTTTTGTTTGATCTGTATCTGGAGATTTGGAGAGAAGGATTCGGGAGACAGTGCACCGTTGATCTAAAACAGGGAATGACAAGTCTTGTTATGCATGGAATGACGGTAGAAGGTAATACGCCCAGTCTTCTAGACGTCTCAATTAAGCAAGAGAATATTCTATCTCTGCAGGTCTCCACTACCCTACCTAGCCTTTTTGTCCATACCCAAGTTCCATTTACCATACTCCTAAAAGTGATTAAACATGATATTACTAAAATTTTCACCCTCCCACCAAGCAGGCCCTCTACTCTCGCTCAGGGCAGGTTGGGGGTCATCGCAGCCCATGTCGGCAATGTTAACGAACTGCGACGAGTCCGCGTAGAGCCATGGCGTAGTGCATAGCGTCAAGCTATCGTCCACTGGTACCTCATCGTAGACAGTGTCGCGCGCCGAGTCTGGACCCTGCGACGAGAGCGGGGCCTTGTAAGATGCCGTTGGCGCTTCTTGGCCGCCGTCTGCAGTGTTGATTGTGATTTCGGGTGCGCTGGCGACAATTATCTCCAGCGTGATGTTCTCATTTGCGTCCTCGTTTGTTGTGTTTGGGACGAGGGTTTGGTTGAGAAGACCAGCTGTTGGGAGCTCGTGAGAGTCTGCAAATGTGTTGAACTGGAGAATCTTCCACATGAGAGGAACGCTGAGGTAGATCTTGGAGGGCATCCAGTCTTCAACGTCCATGCTCTCAGATGTACCTGCAGCGATGCGCGTCATCTTGTCAAGGTTGCGGTCCTGTCAATCGTTAGTGCAAGTTCATGCGACAGTCAGAAAAAAATACACACCAATGCTCTGCAAGCTGCTGAAGTGGGTATAAAGTTCTTCAAAAACCGCCTACACTTGGCAAAGTCCGTGTTCGACTTGTGCTTCAATCGCGTCGCAGCAGCGCAGCAGTAGTACAGGTGCACCGTCGCCGCAATGGCAGCGACATGGCCGAAGAAAGGATCTGCAAGCGGTACTTGCTTGTCGACGACCATGTCGATCATGCGAACGATCCATGTGGAATGCAGCAGTGCCAATTCTGACGATCGTCTCCAAAAGGTGTTCGGGATAGCGAGGTTGGGGTTGTGCTGCGCTCCCACGATGTACAAGAAGGGATGGTTCAATACCGTCGGAATAACGTGGTATGTGAATTGCTCCTTCAGCCACGGCGCCCAGTAATCGCGATGCATCTTCAAGTCCTCGACCTTGCGCTCGTAGAACTTGACCGTGTCATAGCGATGGCACATGGGTATCCTGTTCTCGGTCTCCATAAAGTCGGCGAGAACTTTGGCGTACATCGAGTCGTGTCGCCAAGGCTCCTTGATGTTGTTATGCGCGCAATCGGAGACGTATTTTCGCACCTGACTCCAGACCCAGCCAAGATGAACGCTGGTATTCCATATACCAGGTTCATTCTGGTGTTGGCAACCGAGATCGTCTCTGGGAAGAGTCGGCGCCCGTGGCATTGGGCCTCGAGTGGTGGAGTAGGCCGGGCGCCAGATCTCTGTCGGTATGCTCAAGAGACCTTCTTGTCGCCCGTAAGATTGCTCAAGCATCTGTAGACTCCAGAACAGTCTCTTCTTGCGGTCCGACATGGGATCTTCCATGCCGTAGACGGACTCGACGTCCAGCATCGCAGAGCGACACAATTGATGCGCAAGGCCGAGGTGGAATTGGCCAAGATGAACATTCCCGTCTAGAAATGTTAGTTTGCGTGTTGCGACAGTAAAAATAACTGCAACATACCAATAAATGAGGAGTACGAGAGAAGACAGAGACTCTCAAGCGTCGCAAGATCCACAGTCCCATTTGCGATCCTCAGCATGATGAGACTCTTCGCATTGTTGGCATACAACTTTGCCTGGTCGCCATTCTCAGAGAATCGCAACGTCAAGGCAAGGATGCTGCAAGCAAGCTCATCATGCATAGACCCAAAGTCCCTAACCTCGTCGCGCTCAAAACACCATATTGGCTGTCGGTGGCAGAACTCAAAGTACAGCGAAATACCAACAGCGATATCGGAATGGCTCGGTCGCAGAGACGAGTTCTCGGTTTCGGACTTTACTGAGGGATGGCTTGTAGGGTAACTATGCTCGCGCGTGTTGCGCACGCCAGAGTATGACTTTTCGGAGGTGTCTGTTGTCTCTTCGAGTGCCGAATCGAGCTGTTGCTGTTGGTGATGGTTTTGCTGGTGGTGTTGATGATGATTCTGTTTTTGTTGTGACGTAGGCCTGTAAACGCCCCAAAAGTTAGACCACCCTCCCACTGTAAGTGAGCGTCAGAGACAAGAAAAAAACTTGCAAGTTTCCGTTCAGCAAAAAGTCAAGCTTCTCCTCCAAATGGGCCAATCTCTCCTCCTAATTAAAATCGTCAAGTTATGTTTTTTTGCGTGTGCAAAACCCCATGCACAACGTACCGAAGGACCGCTCTGAGAGGGCCTGATTGCCGGGGGATAAGAGCACGACTGTTTGAGGCGGACGCAGCTGGAGCACGCTGGCTTCTCGCCAGGGCAACGGGTCTTCTTTCGTCTGGGTTTCTCAAATCAGTACAGCTGTGATAGACGCGACATCGCAGTGTGTGTTTGCCAACCTGCAAGTCAGACAGGCGTGGTGAGAGCGTCGTCTGCCGCGGGTGCTAGTGGGAGGGTTATTATTGTGGCTGTTGCTGTTGTTGTTCTCCTCAGTGGGTGACATTGAAGATCTTGACATTTTGAAGGTATTATTATTTGAGACAGGGAAGAGAGA
>JABSSZ010000234.1:0-83112 GCA_013755755.1 Fusarium sp. NRRL 25184
GTGTTGTTGAGGGGGGGTTGGGGGAGACGGAGAATGAGGTTCGATGGAGGAGGAGATGGCCCTGAAGAGATTTAGGATCTGTAGTTTGTTAGTATGTGTATGTTTCTGTGTGAAGGGGAGAACCTACGCTCGGGGTTAAAGTCGAGAATATGTAAATCACCATCCGCATCCGCAGCAACAATAGCCAGATCTTCGCCATCCGGTAAGAAATCCGCCACCAAAACCGGTAACCGGCCATGGCTCTTACCCAGGACCTTGAAAGTATACGGTTCCTCAGTGTATCCCGCAAACCAAACCCCCTTGAACGCATCCGCCATAAGACACAGCCCCGTACGCGGCAGTTCTCTCGCAGTAGATACGTGACAGCTCATGTCGAGGAACGCTACAGGTAAAAGGGACCCGTCTTCCTTCAGACCGCGCACCATGCACTTTTGCCCTTGCGCGACGAGCATGAGGCCTTGGGTGCCGATCTCTGAAATGGCTGTTACGCCGCCACGTGGGATGTCTTCACGCGCGATGGCTTTGAGGCGTTTGTTGGTTTCTGGTCTGCCGGGCTCGGGGATGACAGTGACGATGTCGAAGACGTGGACGCGGCCGCGGATGGGGAGGTCTTCACCCTTTGAGACGGCTGTGCCGACTGTGACGAGGAAGCGACGCTCTTTTGTATCTTCTGAGACTTCGAGGTGTAGTGTTTTCATGCACTCGATAGATTCGCAGGATTCAAGCTCGACTTCGTGTATGACGGTCCAACTAACCGGGCTAATGAGCTTGAGAACACCGCGGGGCATGGTTGGTGGGAAAGTAAGTGTTTCCTTGGCCCATTCTTTATGATAGTCGTCGTCTTTGGGGAGTTCGAAGGGCTCGCTTATCATACAGCCGGCGATGTATGCGCCTGTAGGTTGATGATATGCGATGCCGCGAACATCAGCGCCCAGAGGGACTTTCTTGACTGAGATACCAAGCTCGGTGAAGTTGGTATCCGGTGGAAGTTGAGTAACCCGCGCGATGCCCTTGTCATCGGCGTAGATAAAGCCGCGATCACAGCCTTCCGTGTGGAATGTACTCATACCGCGGACACCGAGGCCTTGAAGACCGATAACGCGGGGGACGCTCTTGCTAGACTTGATGACGAAACTTGGTGAAGGCCCGGGGAGAAAAACGGTGCTGTAGCCGTTGATGTTTGCGCATGGGCGGAGAGGGACGAAGCGTGGTTGTTCAACGTCATCTTGTTCCGTCTCGACGGGAATTGTGGCTAATGTTGTGTTGGAAGTCTTTTTGAAGGTGAGGGTGGCGGACAGACTGGTTTCACCGCCTTCTCTTACATGGCGAAGAGGTTCGTAGATTGTGAGGTCGTCGGTTTGGTTGCGGAGCTGGTCATGTTAGAGAAGTTCAACGAGGGCGAGGAAGAACTCACGATGAGGTATGGAGATTGAGATGTGGTGTCGCCAAGATCAGCGACAAGAATCTCGCGGAGGTTCTCTTTTGCTAAACCACGTCGTAGCGTGTAGTCCGCTGAAAGGTGAGGAGGCACGTAACAGAGACCTTCGGCAACGTAAACGGGCTTAGAGAGATCGGGGAGTGCGTATACCTGTTTAGTCAGTAGCCAATCTACGATGAGGAAGACCAGGACTTACATGTAGTGCACCAGTTGAGCTGAGTAAGAACATCATGATCTTCTCAGTTTCTGCACCCTTATCACTGGCATTCGGTTGGAAAGCACCCTTTGTATCCGCATACAGACATCCAGAGTGCCACTTGGTATTCTGCAGAGTAGCGTCCATCTTTTCCACTTCCTCAAGCTCATTATTGCTGTCGATCTGTGCCAACATAAGACTGCTGTCGTCACGGATGAGCAAGAGGTAAGGATCAGCAATGCTGGCGCTGGTGACCCGGGGTTCAGCGCCGGTTTCTTCATCGAGCATCGGCAGGATCTGAGTGAGGCCAAGATCTAAAGTTGTCAATATGTGTGAGTATAATCCATGCAAGCAACTTACCTCCATCGTAAGATCGAACCTCAGATTTGAGGACTTGGATGACCCTCATCTGCTTGCCCATCGTTCCAGCTTCAACAGTGAATCCAGCCGCAGGGTCAAACTCAGTGTCCTTGAGAGTCTCGAATCCTGCGCCAGTAAGAGCATACACATCTGATGTCTCATAACCATCAAGATCGACCTTAGCAACTATCATGTACTTGTCATGCTGTCCAAATGTCTCGTACTCATTGCCCACGCCGACATTTCCACCGAGAGCCTTTGGCATTGGCTTCTTAACAGACATGGTCCAGAAACCCCTTGCCTCTGGAAACTCGAACCTGCCAATGATCTTGGGCTGGATGTTGCGATTGAGAATAGCAAGTGAACCGGCTTTTCCTCGACCGACGACGCAGGCAAGATGAAGATCCGAAACGACGCCTTGTGACAGGGTTGCCTCTTCACTATCAGGATGGAAAGATAGCTTGCCAGGTGTCAAGTCCTTGATCGGGGCGATGCTGAGCAGGGTATCGTGAATGCGGAAGCTCAACTCGCCCGCTTTACCTCCACCATTGAGAGCCTGAGCCGGTTTCGCAGCAGCAGATTCGGTGCCGTATAAATCGTCGTCCTCGTCGTCTTCATCCTCGAGATCCAGATCATCTATTTCTAGCCCAATCTCCGCATCGATAAGCCGAGACTTTCGCCTCTTCTCTTGTCCCATCTTCCTTGTCCAGCCCAACACCACAGAATCGCCAACTTCACTGCCCACGAAGTACGCATTCTTGCCCAGTTTTGACGCTGTCGATGCTCGGCTCTTGATTAGGTTGCCTCCGTTCTCATCTGCGACCATCCTGACGGTAAGACCAGAGACAGTTCTGCCATCGATCTGGAACGTAACTATTCCAATGCGACCATCGTTGAGAACGAGCAAGAGCTCGCCGTTCTCAATTGACAGTGTCTCAATGACGCAATGCTCCAATCGTAGGTTAAGATCCGCCTGATCTGTCAAGCTGAACGAGGTAATCTGTCGAGCCATTGAGTTCACCGCCACACCATTGGACTTGCCAGACTGATCAACATGGATCAGCTCATTCTCTCCAATCAACAACGAACCGCCAACAGGCGCTGGCAACGGAATAATCTTGAACAAGTCTCGAGGAAGATCGGTAACCGAAAGAATAGTCGTCGAAGCTCGCTGCTGCAAATCCAGCGTAAAGACCTTGTACGTAAGATGATCTTTCTGGCCAAGGGAATGGGCTCGCTCTTGGCTAGATGACAGGATGCCAAAAGTCGGTTCTCTATACTCATGCAGAAAAGCGAAGTGCACGGGATGAAGCAGACTGGGATCAAGCAGCGGAAGACGGAGGACAAAAGATGGTGTATACGCTGGTTCTAATGTGTCGCTATCCCCATTGGCGACTGTAGTAGACTCCTTGACGGGTCGTGGCCCATCGAGATCCTCATCCCAATCATCCATCTCCAAGTCTTCTTCCGCTTGTCTGAATGGTAGGATTGCGAGATTGCGCGAGCCGAACTGGAAGGCGGCGCATCGACTGCCGGGATCGGTTTCGAGGTAATTGGTATATTCGTCGAAAGAAACCTCCCAGGGTGCGCCGTGTAGCTCTTCTTTCTCGTAGTAGTGAATGGAGATGGTCTCTAGGGTGCTCTTCTCGGGGTCCCATACCGCCATACATAATTTGGCGGCTTTGTAGGCTATCAGGAGAGCTTCACCTCCGGATTTTGAATGCTTCGTCTTGACCTTGGCCAAACCCGTCACGGTACCGGATAGTGGAAGCTCCGCGACAAGAACTAGCTTCGTGAGGCTCGTGCGATCGGTTCGGACAAGCATTGTCTCGCCGCCAAGAAACGAAGACTCAAGCCCATCATCGTCGTTTGCGCGGTGATCATATTCGGGTTCAGGCTTTGTTGTCTGGGCAGGTTGGTTCTCGGGATCGAATTCGGCGGAGATGGCCTTTGTTGTAAAGATTTGGAGTAGGGAACCTTTTGCGACAACGAGGTTGGTAGCTGTAGCTGAAGTGAGAGAGACAGTCAAGGAGTGTGTGACGGCTGAGGGAGCCGCAAGCTCGGTGTAGGCCTGCATTTCAGCGAGACCATTCTTTTATAACCGAGAAATTGGCTGTTTTGCTGTGTTCGTTCAAGTCGTTCGCGATGTTGCTTTCTTGAATGTTTGGCCCAAAAGAGTAGAGCTCAAAGCTCCAGCGGATAATTGACCGCCGTCCTCCGGATCACCCTGGCCAATCGATAATGGTTAGTCGACGTTCCAGGGGTGAAGCAGAGCATCTCCACTTAGCATAAACGCTAGCGTATGCATTGCGTCACGAAAACATCGACAGCTTCAAGCTTGAGCTTGACCATTTCTGATCGAAGCCACTGAATCTTGTTTTCCTACGAAACTTCCCTTTCTCTGATTGATCAAAGTCAATCACGTTGCTACACAGATCGACTCGCTAGCGACGTCACCCTTGGCTTGGGATCGATTGATCTCCCTTCAAAATCCCCGAGATCTGCTACTTTAAAAAGAAAAACATCCCCAAGCCACGTCGCGACCTGGTCTAGCGGATTCACATCGACTTGCTTGTTGTTCATCATTTGCAACAACAGTCTTTCAATTTAATCCAAAATGGCCCACGCAGGCCTCGTCCAGACCAGTTTGATCTGGGTCGCTTATGCTGTCGCTGTTGTCCTCTGTTTCGCAGCTGCTATCATCACAACATTTACCTGGCAAACACCCCGCGAACGTTCCGCCGTCGTCAGCATCGTCGCCATCATCAGCTTGACTTCTCTACTCGCTACGGTTCTACTACTCCCTGTCGATATTGCTCTCGTCTCTGCGACTGCCTCTGCAACACTTGGCGCGAAGAAGGACTGGGCTACTCCCGAACGCATCGACAGTATCCTCTACACTCTTAAGGTCGTCTACTACAGTCTATACAGCTTCGATGCTCTCCTCTGTCTGATCGTTATTCCTTTTGCCTACTTCTGGCATGAGGAGTATGACGAGATCGAGGTTGAAGAGGAGGGCCGAACCTTGAGCAGCCGCTTCTTGGCCGCTTTCAAGTACACCCTTTTCTTCGTCGCATTCGTCGTCGTCCTGTTCTTACTCGGTTTCTTCGTCCCCGCCGCCGGCGATAGCTCTCAGTCGCACTGGGATCTCGACTATTTCAAGAAGCTCGTTGCTCAGAACCATGGCGAAAAGGCACTCACATTTGCACTGGGTCTTCTGCTCACCCTTGGCACACTGCTCTATGTCGTTTACACCGGCGCCGGTCTTGCCCTTCTCCCCATCTCGTTCATCAAGGCGGCACCTTCAATATCAGCTCATCAGCTCCATCAGAACACTGCTTCTCAGCTTGAACAGAACCGCGAACGCCAGCGACAGATTGAGATGCGCAACGCTGGCCGACAAGAGGGCATGTCTCGAAAGGACCAGCGTGAGCTCGATGCTCTGGTTAGAGAGGAACAAACACTCGTTCGACGCGAGAGACTTGCCGCCGAGGCTCAGGGTGAAGGCCGCAGCAGGATCTACCAGGCTTGGCTCAAGGTCTGCGCTGTCTTCCGCCCCATCAAGCTCCTTGGTGGAATATTCCTCCTCCTTCTGTCCCTCGTCATCTTCGTATCGATGCTCATCACTGGCATTGACAAGGCCAAGAACTCGGTTTGCAAGCAAAAGTGCGGTTACATCCTTGGCCAAATTCACGTGTTCCAGCCCATGAACTTCATCTTCGTCAAGTCCGCCAAGGCCTTCCCCGTCGACTACATCCTCATGGCTCTTCTGGTTCTTTTCTTCTTCAGCAGCTCCATCTCTGGTATCGCTACCGTGGGCATTCGCTTCCTCTGGGTCCGCATCTTCCAGATCCGCAAGGGTCGAACAGCTCCTCAGGCTCTTCTCATCGCGACTGTCATGTTGGGTCTGATAATTTTGGCCACCAACTACGGTATTGCTATGTTGGTTGCTCCTCAGTACTCTACCTACGGAACCCAGATATTCTGCGCCAACGAGCCTGAACATCCTGGAGATCAGCCAGACTGCCGAAACCACAAGGACATGATTCATGCCTGCTCCGAAGCGCTCAAGTACAAGCACGCCAAGGACGTCTGCACACCATCAGTCATGTCAACATTCCTCAATCGCATCACAATCACATGGCCCTTCTTCGGTCTCATCGACTTTTGGGCTCAATTCGCCTTCCTCGGCGTTTTCCTCATCGTCTTCGTCACAGCGCTTTTCCGCACCCCCAAGCTCAACCTTTCTCAGATCGATGAAGAAGCAGAGGCCGATGAGGAAGAAAGCCTCCTTGCCTCTACAGGCCGAAGGTTCGGCGCAACCTGGCAGGATGTGCGAGGAAAGCCCAGCAGCTCAGGAAATGAGTCTGCCAACAACGGCAACGGATCGCAATCCGCTGCTTGAAGTTCACGCATAAAATAGTATGAGTTAGTTCAGATTGATGCAGGCATCTTGATTTTGGCACGGCAACACACGGTGGTTCGGAGTTTAGTTTCGCAATATTTGGGTATCTGTGTAACACGCAAGGAATGGCAAATGGTAGTGAGGTCTAGCTTGAAATTGATATGGTTTATGCTCCCAGCGCCACCTTCTTCTTCTCCGTCTTCTCCTTCTTATCCTTGGTGAACTGTACAGCTTTATGACTCCTCTCGTCGAAGCCAGCTTGTGGACCGCGGTGCATCTCGTACCAACATCGCGTACAGTAAACGTCATCGTCGCACCCTGGACATCGCACCGTTGCGTCTTCTAAACAAACAGTACACCAACTCTCCACATCGTCATCGGTGTAGTTCGTCCGCGAAGTTAGACGATTCACCGGTTGGCCCGAAGGTTTGGACGTAGGTACGGACGGAAGGGCAAGGGAATCTTCGTCGGGAGATGGTGCGCGTAGAGCAGCGAGGCGGGCGGTTATATCATCTATATCTGCGCTCCCAGCCCGATTCGAAGAAGGGATGTCGGCGAGGTCTGAAGGAACATCTGGAAGAGCGATATCTTCTGTTTTAGAAGCGGTTTGTTCGGGTTCGGACTCAGATTCTGGATCGGGGGTTTTGGTCTTTGCGAGGGCTGCTTCGACTTCTGCTTCGTCCCGGAAGCGGGCGATGACTTCATCGACATCCTTGTTCATAGCCTCTCCATCTGAATCATCCGAATCGCCGTCCTTTTCGTCTTCTGTGTCCTTTGGTATTGAGTCTGCGAGTTGTTCTAGAAGTGCTTTGACTTGTGCATCGTCTGGTTCAGGGTTAAAGCCTTCGTCGGGTTGTACATCGCCTAGTAGCTCTTCTAGAGTTTGATCATCTGTTTGGAAAATGGAATCGTCTTCTTCATCCTCGAGTTTGGGAGATTCCTTCTTTTCTGGCTGGGGTGTCGGCTTTGATGGTGGTTGGGCTGTCTTTGGTGCTGTTGCTGGTGCTTGTGAAGGTTCATCGCCACGGTCTCGCAGGGACTTGAGACGAGCGGCTAGTGTATCACCTCGAGTTGGTTCTTTTTTGCGCTCGATTAGATCAACTTTGATCCTGATGCAGTCTTAGTTGGGGTAGATATCTGAGGTCTGTAGGTGATATACTCTGTTGATACTGGTTTATCCTGGCCTGCGCTGTTGCCTCTAAGGGCATTCAGGCGATCAAGTAGGGACTTGTCGAGATCTTTAGACATAACTTGTAAGTCCGGTAGGGCTGGGAGTGAGTCTGTATGATGGGTGAGGTTGTTGATGAGATGTTATGATGAAGCGAAGTGAGCTTCAGATGAGGATGGCGGGGGCGGGGTTGTTTGTGCCCAGGCTTGGCTGAGGAGTCAATTTGAGGCTCAACTCTGGGCGTTATACAATGGCCATACACGTCACGATCTTTATTAAGCGAAAAAGAGCGGATTTCATCAAACATTCAGCCCTATGGCCTAAGGTACCCAGAAGCCGTAGAAGAACGGCATTCACGTCAATGTGGTGCATGTGCGCGACCACCCCTGGCCTCCACTGCAAACATCACATCACATCACATCCAGGCACTGCATTTCCTGCCTCATTAACGCAGGTAAATACTGTGCAGATCAATTGCAAAGTTAGGAACTCCGCGCTGGGTTTAAGTTGCTTCAGGAATGGAGTTCATCCTGAAGGATTGCGGTGCCCCAAATACGAGATGGTTTAGATGAAGATCACCCATCGACTGATGGCATACCTACAACCAGTCAAATGACAAGACAAGTGAATGCCTCTACTATGTTCGATTTGTCGTCACCAAAGATCATGGCATTGATCCTGTTCGATTGCCGATTCATCTCTAATCTAATCGCTATCTAAACGCACGCAGGCACGCACACGCGTCGTAGCCAAGACTTACGCATGCTCGGAACGTGGGCGGCGCCAAAGTTTAAGCCTCTGCCCTGCATCTGCATCAGCTATGCTATTTTTGCCCATCAGTGCCGTGATTAGCGGCCTGCAAATGGGTCCATACAGCTGAAAATGGAAAAAATCCATGTCTCGGATCCCCTTGAGCTCAATAAGCGCTAGAGAATGGTTGATTCTAAGGTGACGTGGAAGCATTAAACTAGCAGTCTTCCTCCTATCTTTTCTTTTTCTTTTGCGGTTATGTTGCTATTCTCTTCTTCACAATGCTTACAATGCCGTCGCTGCGTCTGAGCGCCAGGTCAATACAGATCATAGCAGCTATTGCGTCGATATGGCTCTTCGCCGGCGTTCTTTATCACTATCGCGATGTTTCTTTTCACACCCCGAATACTAATATTCAGAGCACTTCGAAAGCGAGTTCGCATTCGCGCGGTATTGAATCGATAAAGTTTGGCGCACGATATTTTCTCGATTATCCATTGAAAGACGAACCGAAGGCGATTTTTGGAGAACTTGGACAACGGACGGAATTGTTACGATCTTGGATTGAGGAATTGGAAGGGCGAGACGACACTCACGAGACGGCCGAACTTGTTGCGCAAATTGTGGAAAGGCAGTTTCCCTGGCTCAATTCGAAGCAGGGTGTTTCGCCGCCTCTGGTCGATATCTACGATCGTCTTGGGCTTTCGAACTACAGCAAAAGTGTCAAGTCTGATAAAGCACCAGCTGGAATCGTTATCCCCACGGGCGAAAAAACACTCCGATTCGCATGTCATCTCGTCGCAGCATTGACACGCGTCCACAAGACTACCCTCCCCATTCAGATTGTATACGCAGGAGATGATGATTTGTCCGCCGCTGGACGAAAAAAGATACAACAAGCTGCCAATGGAGTCAAGATCGAAATGCTTGATGTTCTTACTGTTTTCGACGATAGTACATTGAAGCTTGCTGATGGCGGCTGGGCGATAAAGCCGTTCGCTGCATTGGCGAGTCGCTTCGAGCAGGTCATTCTTCTCGATGCAGATGCAGTATTTTTCCAGGATCCTCGACATCTCCTTCGACAAGATCGATTTAAAGAGACGGGTGTACTACTCTTTCATGACCGATTGCTCTGGAAGAATGGGTTTGCAGATCGACAGGATTGGTGGCACGATCAGATCAAGCATCCCAGCCCCGAGACGGAAAAGTCGCTTGTCTGGACGGAGCGGTATTCCGAAGAGGGAGATTCTGGTATTGTTGTCGTTGACAAGTCCAGACTTGACGTCCTGCTTGGTCTTCTCCATATTGGATGGCAGAACTCGGAGCGGGTGCGGAACGAGGTTACGTACAAGATCACATATGGCGATAAAGAGAGTTGGTGGATTGGTTTCGAAGCCACAGGATCCAAGTACGCTTTCTCACCTCATTACGGAGGCATCGTTGGCTGGTTGGGTCCCACGAAAGCCGAACTGGAAGCAGCAAAAAAGGTAAAAGAAGAGAAGAAGAAACAAGACAACAAGCGCGATGACAAAGAAGAAATCCGCGTCTGCAGCTTCGTTATCGCGCACGTCGACCAAAATGAGAAACTTCTCTGGTACAACGGCGGTTTACTTAAGAACAAAGCCGTCAACCAAACGGAATTCGAAGTCCCGACGCATTGGATGATTGATCAAACGTGGCACAAGGGCGGCAGCAAGCAAGCAATGAGTTGCATGGTCGGCACGAAAGCGAGTGCATTGACAAGCGGAGAGAAGGATGTTTTAGCAGAGTCGATACAAGTAGCGAAGGACATGGATGAAAAGTTACATTTGGTCTGATAACGGATATACTTGTATTATGTATGTGTAATATTATGAATGATATAGAACGTTGAACAAGGATAATGTTTTGCACTAGAACTGGAGACGAGGTACCGTCGGAGGTCGGAACCGCGAGATGATCGGCGTCCCATGTAAATCTGCAACGGATAATTCCTGAAACGCGTGTTCGCGGTAAAAGACCGTTGAAGATTCCGGACCCAGTTCATGTCTTCGGCGCCGTTTCGTAGAGCTCGGGACCGTCTCACGCCACCGCGCGCCGGACATGTACGAATGTCCGTATAGAAGACCGGAAGACCGTTGGAGGAAGAAATGAGTATAAAAGGGCAAACACGTCACACAAACAGAATTATCTTTATTACTGTGTATACCAATCAATTCTTTAATTCAATTGCTAAGCAATCGACTTTTTTGTTCAATTAATTTGAGATCGAGATGGCACTTCGCTTACCCCTTCGAACCCGCCCTGCACCACTCATTGCAGGACTCACGGTTGGAGCAATTGGCGTGGCAGTCTGTTCGAAAATGATGTTTGGAACAGCTTCGGCGGAATCTCGTGAAGCGCAGAAGATCTTCAAGGGCGGATTTGCGGCGGTTAAGCTGCCGTTGCATAGTTCTGAGGATGAGACGCATGATACCAAGAGGTTGAGGTTCAAGCTGCCTCAGGAAACTGCTGTTTCTGGACTCCCACTTACTTGTGAGTTTACTACACAAGATGATGCATCACTGCTGACTGAGCGTTAGCTGCTTTGTTGACGTTGACATGGCCTGAGGGATCTTGGCTTCCTACGCCAAGACCTTACTCTCCCATCTCACCATCTGGTAAGTCAGCGAGTCATAGACTCAAAGCGATTACTAACTTGCGTAGATGAACCTGGCTATGTCGAACTCATGGTCAAGAAATATCCCAACGGCAAAGGAAGCGGCTATCTCCACTCCCTCAAACCAGGCGACAAACTCTTTATCCTCACCACCCTCCCCGGCTACAAATGGAAGCCCAACGCCTTTTCCCACGTAACCCTCATCGCCGGCGGCTGCGGCATAACACCGATTTACCAACTCGCGCAGGGTATTCTCCGAAACCCCGAAGATAAAACTCGTATGACTCTTGTGTTTGGCGCAAACACCGACGAGGATGTTCTGTTGAAGAAGGAGCTTGATGGTTGGGCGAAAGAGTTTCCGGAGAGGTTTAGTGTGAAGTATACGGTCAGTAGACCGAAGGAAGGATCGGTTATGAGGAAGGGGAGGGTTGACAAGGAGCTGCTGGAGGAGGTTTTGCCGAAGGGAACGGAGAAGGTTTTTGTTTGTGGACCACCTGCTATGGAGGAGGCGCTTGTTGGGAAGAGGGGAGGGGGAGTTTTGGGGGAGTTGGGTATTGAGAAGGGAAAGATTCACAGGTTCTAAAAAGGTGGTGTAGAGGAGAGAGTATGACTGGTCAAGATTGACTGGGTTGGGGAGATGAACAGTTATCCCACTCTGATCAAGGTGTATATTAGGAGTTAGAACCCATTATACAAGCATTTATCATCTTTATATTGGTGCTTGCTCGATCAATTCCCTGGGAGACATGAGATAGAATTTGAGCAAATGGAAGGCCGTGATGGTTCAAGTTCAACTAGAGGCAACGATAAGGGCGACAAGGTAAACATACAACTGCTAACTCCAGTTTTACAGAACCACCTAGTTTCCAGTAGCAATACTATGCCTGACTCCTAAACTACCATTCGTCAAAAGCGATCTCGAATCCCTCTCCGGCACAGCAACCTCATCCTTCTTCTCCAAAGCCGACCCATAGCCTCCACCACCAGGCGTCAGAATAATAATCCTATCTCCCGCTGCAAAATGCGACGTCTTTCTCGGTCCAAGCGAAACTCGCCTCATAGCTCCAGTGGCAGGATCTTTCCTCACCCAGATATTCTGCCCCCTCTGACCCTCCTCTCCGCCCTCAAGGCCATAAGGCGCCGTGACTCGTCGATCTGTAAGAACAGAGACCTGCAGAGGCATGCGGAACTCCATCTCTCGAACACAACCATCACCACCCCTCCATTTTCCAGCACCACCACTTCCCTTTCTTATAGAGAACTCATGCAGAATAACAGGATATCTCTTCTCCAAGATCTCCGGATCCGTAATCCTGGTATTCGTCATGTGCGTATGAACAGCACTGGCACCATGCCAGCCCAGCCCAGCACCTGCACCTCCACAGATGGTCTCGTAGTATCCGAAGCCCTTGGTGACTTCTCCGGTAACGGGATCTGTGCCGCCGCAGCCGAAGCTGAGGTTGTTCATTGTTCCTTGGGAGGCGGCCGCGGCGTTGAAGGCGCGGAGGACGAGATCGGCGATCTTTTGGGACGTTTCGGTTGTGCAGCCGACGGTTGCGGCGGTGGGGGAGGGGGAGAGGATGGTGTTTTCGGGACAGATTACTTTGATGGGCTTGAGGCAGCCTTGGTTGAGGGGGATGTCGCCTTTGGAGATCATGGAGCGAAGGCAGTACTTCGAAAGTTAGCTAAGACCAATGACTGAAGAAGAGGGACGTACCATGATGACGGAGTATGAGCATGTTGGTGGAGCGTTGAGATTACCAGAGTGTTCAGGGCCAGTTCCAGTAAAGTCAAAAACAGCATCTCCAGTATCTTTGTCGATGGTAACCTTGAGCTTGAACGGGATACCATCATCGTTATACTCTGTCGCTTCAAGAACACCACCCTCATGCTTCGCGGCGAATTGTTTGAGAAGATCCCGAACGGACTGCGCAGCGTTGTCCTGAATAGCATGCATGTACAGCTGAACAACAGGCCAAGTGAACTCTTTGATAAGAGCTCTGATCAACTCAATACCCTTTTGGTTAGAAGCGACAGCAGCCTTGAGATCAGCGATATTCTCCGTAAGAGTGCGGGTACCACTGCAGCCAGGATACGAAGCAGGTTCGTCATAGAGGTGCTTGATCAAACCAGCTTCATCAAAGGCACCTTCGTTGATCATCTTAAAGGACTCGATAGCGGCACCTTCTTGCCAGAGTTCGGTAGAATTAGGAGGCATCGATCCAGGAACGATACCGCCGATGTCTGCGTGATGCCCACGGTTGGCGACGAAGAAGATGATCTCCTTGGGGTTCTCTTCATCGTCGAACACGGGTGTGATGGTAGTGATATCAGGAAGATGAGTACCGCCGGCTTGAGGATGGTTGCTGATGATGACATCGCCGGGCTTCAATTCACCAGCCTTGTATCGCTGAGCCTGGTAGGCGATGGCTGTGCTCATTGAGCCAAGATGACTAGGCACATGAGGTGCGTTGGCGACAAGACCACCGTCAGCAGAAAAGATGGCGCATGAGTAATCTAATCTCTCCTTGATGTTTACAGAGATCGAGGTCTTCTCCATGGTATGGCCCATCTGCTCAGCGACAGTCATGAAGCGATGTCCGAAAACACTAAGTGTAACAGGATCAACAGTCTCTGTAGCAACATTCTGCTTCTCAGCCTTGTCAACCTCGAGGATAACATGCTCGGGAAGAATAACACCCTTGCTGAGATGATCAACGACAATGGTCTGGGTCTTGTCGATGATCATTGCGGGACCGGTGATGTGCACACCGGGAGACATGGACTTGAGCTCATAGACAGGAGTTTCGGTCCACCCGTGATTCTCGAAGAAGATCTTTCGAGAGAAGATTGGGGTTGGGACGGGAGTTAAGCCATCGGATTGGTACTTTTTGAGCTCTTCGAAAGGACTGGAGATGTTGAGCACGCGAGATTTGCCTACGCTTCGAACTCGAACGTCATCGATGAGGATGTTGCGCGATTGAGAGAAACCAAACTCTTGGGTATGTCTGGCAGTAAAAGCAACGCCTGCATCACCAACGTTCTCTGATACAGGAATCATGAGAGAGGTATCGCTTCCCTGGTAGCGCATGTTCAGGAAGTACTCATGCTCAGTAGTCTTAGCATCGAAGCCTTGAGCCTCCAGACCCTGGGCACCCTTGGAAGAAAGGGACTCAAGACGGGCTCTGATCTCGGGGACGACTTCTTCAGAGAAGGTGATGGCGGAAGGTTCTTGGTTCTCGACAACGACATCAGCGAGAGCCATGCCATAGGCGGACAGGATACTGGAGTAGCAAGGGATGATGGCGCGCTTGATGCCGAGATCTCGAGCGATGAAGACAGCGTGTTGACCACCAGCACCACCGAAAGAACCCAGGTTGTGGCTCGACGCACCGTATCCACGACCTTCACTGAGTGTTCGAATGGGTCGTGTCATTGTCGCATTCGCGATAGCAAGGAAGCCAAGTGCCAGAGTCTCGGGTGTGAATGGCTCACCACCCTCCTTCTCCTTGTTGACGATCTCTGTGAGAGAAGCGAACTTGTCTCTCACAACATCGCGATCGAGTCGACGGGGGAAGAAGTCTGGAATGATACGTCCGAGAAGGAAATTGGCGTCTGTGACGGTCAAGGGACCGCCTCTGCCGTAACACGCAGGACCTGGATTCGCACCAGCGCTGCTGGGACCGACTTTGAGGAGTCCGTTCTCCCAGGACAGGATGGAGCCACCGCCTGCAGCGACTGTGTTGATGTCAAGTTGGGGAGTCTGGATGGTAACTTCGGCTAAAGTGTTCTCAAAGATATGCTCCAAGGCACCAGAGTACCTTGCGACATCTGTACTGGTACCGCCCATGTCGAAACCCAACACAGGCGTTCCATCGGCATCGTCGTAGCATGTCCTCGATAGGCCAACAACACCTCCAGCGGGACCACTGAGAACACCTCTTAATCCGGTGAACTTGGACCAACTTGTCAAACCACCGTCGGACTGACAGATAAGGAGCTTGTTTGCACTCTCGTCCTCTAACTGACCCTTGAAGTTCTTGCGGAAGCCGTCCAGATAGGCAAAGGTCATGGGTGTGAGATAAGCGTCCGCGACAGCAGATTGACTTCGCGGCACGTACTTGGCCATGGATTGGAGGACTGAAGAAGCCGAGACTTTGAAGCCCATTTCCTCGGCGAGCTTCGTTACTTGCAACTCGTGATCTGGGTATGTGTATGAGTGCATAAGGCCAATAGCGAGGTTCTTGAAGCCTTGAGCTTTGAGGTCTTCAAGATCGGCGCGGACAGCGTCAAGATCTGGCTTCTTCATGATCCTTACGACTTCTCCTGTTTGCCCAACGACAAGCGCTGGATCCGAGGAAACATCAATTGGGCCATTTGATGGCGCTTCGCTTGCGCCTTCAATAGTGACTCGTTCATCAATCTCGACGACTGTTTCATAGAGTTGCTTCAAGCGACGGACTGAAAGATCAAAAAGATCTGGTCTAGCCTGGTTTCCGATGAGGAGAACATCTCGGAATCCCTTTGTGGCAAGGAAGGCTACGCGATCACCCTTTCTCTCAAGGAGGGCATTGGTAGCGACTGTAGTTCCCATACGGATAGACTCAATCGGCGCAAGGTCTAATAATGAGCCCTTAGGTATTGTGGTATCTAGGGCAATCTCTAGGATCTGTCGAATACATTCTGTGGGAGCATCGTCGTACTCATCAGGACATACTGAGAGGATCTTGAAGACGATGTGCTCTTGCCGACCGGGGACTTCGGCCCATGCATCTGTAAAGGTGCCACCACGGTCGATGGCGATGCGGATACCTTGAGATGACATTGTGAGGATGATGATGAGGTTTAGGGGGGGAATAGAGTGTGATTGATGGGAGAGAGATTGAGATGGAGATGATTTGATGACATGGTCAGGCTTGGACGACTTGAAGCTGTATTATATTAAACAATCCGGGGTATATCTCGCCCACGCCATCAATGTGTAAGTGGAGTGGATGCGCTATCATGGCCTTCATCGACGGTATTGGTCAGAATCTGCTTAATCATCGGCAACTCCAACAAAGCCGATCAATCTGACCGGCAACTTTGAACTTACCGACTCATCTCCACCATCCACCCTCGGTATCATCAACGGCAAATACAGGCGATTACCCCAGACTCAGACCCGCAGACGTTGAGATCATTCCATTACTCAACGTTTTACAAGGGTAATTCGAAATGAGCACGCGACGACCGAGAAGACTACTTGCTGCGTGAGATGCCCTTGACGATTTGGATTGAGATTTGGTCTGATTGTCAAATAGTTGCCATCGATGTCATTCGCAAAAGATCAAGTGTTCGGGTGACAAGCCTTGTCAGTCTTGTAAGTCGACAGGCAGGGCTGGTGAATGTGAGTTCCCTGCGAACAAGGAACGAAAGATACCGATTGCTGAGAGGTAAATACTATTCAAATGTTCTTAAGCGGAAGCCAACTCTGGCATTTCCTCAATCGTCTCGGACTCATCACAAGATACTAACAACATGTTCAGTTACCTCAAGAAGCTTGAGGAAGATAGCAGACGACTTCAAGCTATCACCACCCATAACCAGACTCCAGAAACCAACCCGGCATTCACTCCCTTCGATGACCAAGAAATCCAAGATGACGCCCCCCCGTCTCTTTCGAAGGAAGAAAGCAATCTATTCAACCCGCTATTCGATAGACAACCCGAAAAGCCCATCCATGAACGATCCTCGGAACCAGGCTTTATCGGCGAAGCTTCATGTGCCGCCTTCAGCAATAGACTCTTATCATGTCTCGACGATAGCTATACCCCGTCGACAGCTGGTCTGTCCAACTATCATCGAATGAACACATATGGGAGAATGCCAGTAGATCAAGGGCCGGAGTTTCCAGAACGAATGCACGTCAAGTTACTTCTCAATGTGGCCCGACGTTTCATAGGAAATTATCATCCATTGTTTCTCAAGGTTACCTTCATGAAAGAGATTGATGCTGTTTATCGAAGAGAGGTAGTGCCGTCAGCGTTGTGGCTATGTAAGTTTTATGCACTCATGGCCTTGGGAGAGATATATACACATAGAAGGGGAGTCGGTGATAATAACAGAGTGCCGGGAACGAACTACTATGTCAGGTCGGTCAACTTGTTACAAGAGAATCAGGATCTTTACGAGGAACCATCTTTGATACAGGTCGAAGTTTTTGTACTACTTGTAAGCCTCATTCCTTTCCATTCACCAGTCAACGTCGACTAACTATGAACCACCACTAGGCCTGGGCCTCAAACATACTAGGTCGCATACGGACAGCATATTGCTACAGCGGAATAGCCATGCGTCTTGCCCAAAGTCTCGGCATGCACAGATCTGCATCTCGACATACCACCCTCACGCCAGTTGAGCGAGAAAGCCGACGACGAACATGGTGGGTGCTTTACTTCTTCGATCGATTCTCAGCATCAAAGCTCGGTCAGCCAATTACGGTTAGAGACGATGATATCGATGTTGAGATGCCAAGCATGGATGGTCTGACAAAGGACGAGATGGCCGAGTTTCTTGACCCGCAGAACCTTATCACCAATATCAAACTCGCCAAGATCATTGGAAACATCTGTAAGTTGCGGTCAGCCTAACTTTTGTCTTTTGTTCTGTTGCTAAGTCGAAGGTGAAGTGACACATATATACGGCATACCAAAAGCTACTAACGGTCTCTACATACACCAAGTCCACGGCATATTAAAACAGCTTCGAGAATGGCACGATGAGTTACAACTAGACATGCGTGTCAAAGAGCGAGGTACTCCTCGGCCCGTTGCAAGTCTTCACCTTGCTTACAATCAATGCATCATACAAACAACTCGGCCCGTACTCCTCCATCTTTTCAAGACTCAATTCCAGCTAGGTACCAAAGTGAGGGAAGATGTATCGCCACGACATAATGTCTCTTCTATTACCCTTGCCTTAGCAGAGAGCTGTGTCAATGCTGCACAGGCATCAAGCCGGATCGTGGAAGGCCTCTTCCTAGACGGTAGTATAGCAACCTTTGGATACTGGGATGCGCATCACATCTTCTCTGCTGCCATGATTCTCATCATGTCAGCGGTGATGAAACCCACAGCTGTCAACTCAGATCATCTGGAGACCCTATTAAGTGTCCTAAGATCTCTAAAGAATGATGGAAACATCCCAGCTGTGGACTTCTGTGAGAGGCTATCAGACATCCAAGCCCGTGTGTTGAACCTACGAGCAACAGGCCGATTAGACGGTATGAGCTTTGAAAGACAACCTCCAATTGCACAAACACCAAGTTCTCTACCAAAAGAAGTCCTGCACGCCCAAGATCAAGCTTTCCAGACACCAATGAGTATGGATAATGGCTCTAGCGTATCTGAGTCTGCAATCATTGGTTACGAAAATGTCGATATCCTTGGCAATCCTCTCATAGGTAGCTTCTTGGATGGAAATCAAGTACAGTGGCTAGATGTGTTATTTACGGAGGATGGAACGTTACGGGAGTTTGCTTCTGAGATTGAGGAACCATTTCTATTCAGATAGGACATAAAAGATATGACATTCTCCGTGACCTCGAACTAGTAAATATCGGTGCAGTGATTCTAGTCAACCCTTTGGGATGTAGAACGTCTCTCATTGTTGTGCAACTTTACATACGATGTATTGGTTCCGGCATATGTACGAACTCGACCTTTTGAAACCTCACACGGCCTTGTCGAATCCCCTTGGGGAGTTGCAGAGGCATTGGCCGAGTTGTCAAGTAGATGAATAACTTTTGCAAGTTAACCCCAGCGGGCAAATCCTGTTATTTCAACTGATTTTGTACGTCTGCAGAAGAGCCATTGAGATATCCTCGCATGTATAAATACAGAAGAACATGTGATTAAATATGTATACGTATCAGTTCTGGTGGGCCAGTATTTATGAGGGCACTGATTACTGTATCGACACTCTGGAATGTAGCAAGTCTGCCATTGTATAGCTTTATATGATATGTTGGTCTCACTGCATAGCCATTCTCGAAAGCTCTTAAGCGCATCGATTATCCGTCACCCACTACATTTCCTCTCGACCACCCATTTCTCCTGGGATCCTGAACAGTGGTTATCAGTAAGGGCTGGAAGGATTTCTAACATCCTCTCTTGCGAGCACATCCATCGCCGTATCCTTCATCACCTGCGTGTCAAGAGTTAGTCAGGATCTTATATCTCTAAAATGTCACAAGTCCATACGCTTCTGTAGGCCAGCATCCTCATGAGCCTCAGCACCTGGTATTAGTGTTAGCTAGGCAACTTATAAATACGAGTCATTCAAGGAAGCTTACGCTTAACCTCAACGCTGTTTTCTTCGAGTGGGACAGGAATAGCGGCACCAATGACCGAGGCAACGAGGGTCATGGTAGACAAGATGGAAAAGAAACGCATGTTGAAGTTTGAGTTGAGTATCGGAATAGAGATAGAGTTTGGAAGATGGTTGCTGAGATTTCAAGGTTTATTACCAATATTTATGCTTCTCTTTTATGTGATTAGACCCGGTTGAAAGAAGCAGATACACGGAAAGGGTTACGAAATGGACATTACTAACCCTGCAGCAACGAAAGGATTTCATAAACTACCCCCTGGGAAGATTTCTTTGTAGATCTTTCGGAATGGAATACGAATCCGCGGTGGTGTAGAGCAATGTCAAGTCATGAGGATGCATGAAGTTGGGGGCAGGATCTGAATCCATGCTGGGTGTGTGCATGCACTCGCTGGCAGATTACCCATGTATATATCTCGGCAACCCGGCATCTGTGATAGACAATCATCTGACGTGTTCTGCTCCCCAGCAACGTAACTGCCGATCACAAGAGTTGGACGAGGAGTTGATCTCGATTCTCCATGAGCTCTAGAAGCACTCCTGTAAGCTCGGAGGCAAGGTAGGCCGATTTTCCCGTCCTCTAACATTTATCCGGCTAAGGAATAGCAAAAGCTGACGATTTTGATCCCAAGAGATAAAAACATTTAGGTAGATTTTGAACATCTTAGGATAATTTAAGATAATATTTTGTGTTTTTGATTACCTCATTCTTATCGCCGAATTCCAGAGTCTTGACCACCGGCCGTTGAAGCCTGTATCGGTTCGGGAGCTGAACACCGCTATTCAGCTTGCATCAAGACTTGACTTCTATGAAAGGAATACGCTACTGATGTCTATCTTGAGAGTCTATAGAACCTAGCCTTCACTCGCCGAGTCGTTTCCATGCCCTAGAAACTCTCCAATCAAATCTCCATGACCTTCCGGATAGGCTGGTCCCAGGGCTGGATGGTTTAGATATCCAGGCTCCATTAGATTCACAATCCTCCGACTGGTAGCCCATCTCTCCAATTTATTCCAATTAACGCACTGATGAGGCGATGTGAAGTTTGCAGTTGGAATACGACCATCCTGCCGCCATTTCATTGTCAGAAGCTGCATATCGCCTTGACACATGATGCTCTGTCGGAGCATATCCAAACAATGATCTAGATATTTCATCAGTGAGAACGTACGGCAAAGATCGTTAGTAGACTCACGGTTGTGGTACTCATTCGCCCTCTTTTGTTCTTCTGTGATATTGGGGAAGTAGTAATCTGGATACATGTAATGATGAAGGCGCTTCTGTAAGTAACTTCGTGTCAGGATTGATCAATAGTTCTGACGAAATTCAAGGATATAAGCATACAATACAGTGAAGATTGTGGTAGACGTTGAGTGTCGCAAAGTAGCCTCCATCAGGCAACGCAATTGCCTGCTCCTTTCTGCCAGGTATATGGCTCATTTCATCCTCTGTGATGCGAACATTGGAGTCTCAGAATACGTTAGTCTGGAGGAATATCAATGGGAGAGAAAGATATTACTCTTGAGCATTTTCTTCCAAGCTTCATCTAGCTCCGATGATGGTTTGCCAACATAGACCGAGTGTTTATGCTGGAAGACCTGGGCTTGTGGTCCAGGATTAAAGGGGACTGACAAGACTACGTGTGAGATAAAAGGCGTGAAGTTGAGTTGAGAACTTACTATATGCGACCTCTCTTTCACGAGATGCCCAGACAGAAACCATCATGAGTAGTACCAATATGGTATAAGTGACGAAAATGCCTGCGTGTATGAGAATGGCTTGCCACGTAAACAATTTTGAACAAGCAGACTCTCTGCTTGATCGTCGGAAGGGAAGTTTCTCTATTTGCGACTCAGCATTGGAATCGGAAAATGAAGGCCTTTCTGCATCTCCAGATAACAGAGCATCTTGCTCCATCTCGTTGTGTAATGTCATGATGGCACAAGTATTGAGGACGGCATAGAGCGAGGAAGACCTAGAGAGACTGGAGATGTCCCAGGAGTCAAGTGCACAAAGGTTGCAGGTAAAAAGATCCGATAATTGCGGCTAATCTCTGCCAGAATGCAAAGCCCCCAATGTGTAAGTGGGAAGCGGACCCTTGTCTGTCTGGATACACCCCCGCCTAGCCTATTTGTCGATCACGGCGGCAAGAGGAAAACGATTTGTTGACAGCACTGGAGATATGTAGGATTCAAGTGATGTGACGCAGCATTTTGTACTGATTAGCAACCTATGATTGGATTTCAGTGCTGCGTCTGGTGCCCAAGACATGATATGGGATATTGTATCCGTTCTGATCTAGCCCTTTGGCGACGAATTTGATAAATCTGAGTTTCTAGTTCTCGCGGTTCTTGCTATCATTCTTACATCTTTCTCATTCCATAGAAAACATATCAGAACATGATGAAAAGAATCTACGCAAAGGTTTCAGAAACCATGTCTCAGAAGTGGAAGTATCGACCATTGCCAAATCAGGACCCAGGGTAAACACCACACACCACATGAGGCCATTTCTTGAGGTGAACTTGCTAACAAAGCTACAGAGATGTTGAAAAGGAGAGCAGCCCCAAGCTCGGAAAGTCGTGTCTTATCAGCATCTGCCTGGCAGCAGTTTTATTCTTGGGCATCATCGTTTCTTGGGGAATCTCATTGACGACAGCTCCAAAAAGCTGTATACACCCGGTGAGACGTATGGAGTGGAGGGAGCTGAAAAAAACGCAGAAGCAAGACTACATCAGTGCTGTTGTCTGTCTGATAGAGACAGATTCGCACTTTGAACCGGGGAGTAGTCGCTACGATGACTTTGCGTACATGCATGTCTTCGAAGGCACTGTCACCCACTATGCCGCCTCATTCCTACCCTGGCATCGATACTTTATCCATACATACGAAAAAGCACTGGTAGAGGAGTGCGGTTTCAACGGATCTTTACCGTAAGTCTGACATGCTTCTCTTGATCCTGGCGTATGAGGATCGACTAACTTCTTTGGTATAGGTACTGGGACTGGGGATTAGACGCTCATGACCTTGCGGCCTCTCCGATATTTGACCCTATAGATGGCTTCGGTGGCAATGGTACAGGCGGAAGCCCTTTAACCGAGATATTTGGGGGCCATTGTGTTACAGAAGGTCCCTTTGCGAACGCAACCCGCCACTGGCAGTCAAAGTCCAATGGACATGGATTCGATATCCTGAAGAATCCTCATTGCCTCAGTCGAGGGTTCCAGACAGGTGAGAAGAAGGCTAAGTTGGAGAATCGAGTCACGATCGACGCTATCAATAGCGTACTGAGTATACCGACATATGAAGAATTTGTTGATGCGCTTGAAGTTCAAGCTCACAATTCGATACCCCAGTTTGTGCGAGGGGACTTTTACGGACTGACCGCACCAAATGGTAAGATCAAGGCTCCATCTGCATTTAAGGTACTAGTCTTACACTCGTGATAGATCCTGTCTTTTACCTACACCACGCCCAGGTAGATCGACTATGGTGGCTATGGCAGCAACAGGATATCAAAGGCAGGACAAATACCTATCAGGGCCCCAGACAAAACACTAGGGTACATGCCAACGAATCCTTGATGGGGTCCAGCTTGGAGGACATTATCTCACTGGGCAATCTATCAGAGGTGGTTCGGGTTCATGATGTAATGGCAACGGAGGCGGAAATTCTCTGTTACCGCTATTGAATAGATACATCTCACAGATAGTGTAATAGTGGACTTCTATTACGTGCTTACGGACTGTCGGCTAAACCCTTATGTGTAAGCCAATGGGCGAGTGAGCCTCGCCGGAAGGATCGCTCCCCATATGCAATGGACGCCCAGAGATCGGCAGAGCTGCCAGGGTATGTAGAACATGCATCCAACAACGTTTAAATGGCCTGAAATGGACGCGAAACGCAATCAATCTGCATCTCAAGCGCGAGATGATGCCTATAGCAGTAACCGGAGATCACTATTCACCCACAGCTTCCAAAAGGTCTTGGGGGCGGAATTATGTAACTCAAGCCGGTGATGATCACCTTGCTTTGCGCTCTTTTGTGTTATCTGATAACAGGTTACGGATCAAGCGGCAACGATATCCCCTGTGATAGCTACTTCGGATGATGATGTTTTACCAGTAAGCCGCATGACAGCGGCTGGTAGAAGCCGAAACTGACAGGGGGGGCTTGGTGGCAACATAACCAAATCTTGGAAGTGAGTGTCACGACATGCCTTTGGGGGAAGAGAAAGCGAGGTATGTACCTATGTCTGAGTCTTCAATTTGTTCTAGTCTACAAAGAATGGCTCTACGGTATGAACAACCAAGACAGAACAGGGCTTATCCACCGCTCTCCAAAATCCATCTGCAATCCACACAACCATAGGGGCCAACATTGTGAGGGCCAATAGCAGTCCGGACTGATATTGCCCAGCAGTAGAACTGCCTGTCAAGCCCTGAAATGCAGGTACCATAGAATACCCGAAAAGATGCAAAACAGGGCCATGAACTAAATACAACGTAAATGAGATCTTTGCCAGATAGCGAAGGGGGCGTGACGTGAAAGGTTTTTGGAGTAGCCTATCTCTACTCAGAGACCAGCAGATCAAGGTCGCACCATAAGATTGCCAATAGATATATCGATCTGTCAGTGATGATAGCAATACGTAACCGGGCGTAGAGAATCCCGCATATCTGGCTCGAGGATAGGAGCTCAGATATAGCCCAACGAAGAATAAGAATTTTTGTACGAGTCCTGACCAAGCTGAAGATGGTAACGGAGGCTGGTTCATGGCAGATTCACCGCCGTCGCTCGGTAAGGCCCCATAATCATGATGATTCTCGAGACTCCTCTCGGCGAGGAAGACCCCAGCGAAGAACAGATACATTTCCCACCGCCCCTGTTGAAGCGAGTATAAGCATAGAAAGATGAATATCGTACCACGAATCCAACCCCGTGCTCTCGCCAATGCAAGAAGAGTGAGATAGACAATCATGGAGGCGCGAAACTGGATCGGAATCGTCCATAGATGGCTATCATACTCAGACATTGGTGACTTCCAACTCCATGGATGTGTCAGATCAACAATAACAAAACGGATCCAGTCCCAAATCTGCGCCCAAAACGATCCGAGTCGCTCTGGATGTCTGGGCACCCATCCAGGCATATCTTGATACGGAGCCGTGTAAAGTCCCGCACTCACTGCAACGGCCACAATGAATGTTGAAACCAAAGGGGGTAAAAACAGTCGAAATGGCCGACGCAGCACTGACGACATGGTATACAGCCCAAGAGCGTTGTAGTCTTTCTTGCGGATGAGCTTCAGTGGCCTATAAGCGAGGACGAACCCCGAGACGATGAAGAAGATAGGCACAGTAGGTCCAGCATAAAGAAGCCTGATTATGGGGAGCTTGATAAGAGACGTGTCGCCGTTTTGGCCAAAACCAGTGTCGAGACCTTCTTCCCAAGGTAAGAGAAAGTGACGAAGGAAGACGAGAAAAGAAAAGAGTCCACGGAGTCCATCGAGATACAGTGTAGGAGAGGACGACGATCGCGCCTGGGAGCTGTCTTTCGGGACTGGGCCTTGGGATATGAAGCTTGGCAGCAGGAAGATACCGATGCTTCGAGCATGAGAGATGAGAGAAAATAGTTTATCACGGTCTTTGAGAGACGTTGTCGTTGGTTTGGGTTCTTGCTCACCGAGCAAAATCCCGCCGGCCATGATTTGAGATTTTGTGCAGAAAGTCTAGAAAGAATAGTCTTGAAGGAATGATTACGTTGGGATATAAGATGTACAGCAGAGGTGACTGAGGGCGTGACATGCGGGGGACACAAGGATATAAGCCAAAGGCCTGGGGTGATTAGCCCATTATGACCATCGGTGGCCTTGTCTAGTGCAGATCCCAAATACGGTCTCTCAGACTTCTATTTTATTCATATAACTTTTGAATTTTATAGAAGATCGAATATTTTTGCAATAGTATGTTTCTGTGTCTCAGCCGTCACTTTTCTGGTTAAGTTCATCTAAAATAGTCTTACTACTTGGCTCCCGCCCCAGGTAGTCCTTCAGAATATCCATCTCCGGACGACTTGACCCCGGCTCCAGCACTTGATATCTATATCTTCTCCCAATCTCAGGATTCAGAGGGTCTCCTGCAAATGTAGACCTAAAGAGATCTGCGGCAAAGACCATAGACAACGGATAGGCAAAGTAACTACCATCGTTCTTGCGAAACATATGCGCAAATCGAGCCTGTCCAGCTCCCCAATCTTCTGGATTTGGCCCAAAGTTATGAGTTAGTACGTCTCTCTTTGTTATGTTCCATATATCAGTTGTATCCATCTCAAGTGCTGCTTTATGAGTTGGGGGTGTATGAATCGCAAGGTCAAAGAGAGCTGGCTGGACTTGAGCCAGGATGCTATTAGCTCTGTTTGCGTTTCTCGTTCGTGCAACACTTTCTGCAAGTTTTCGAGTTAGAGCTTCTTGAGTTTTATGATGACGACCGAGTCGAACTAATACGTCTGGAAGCCATATCCAGTTCTCAAGCATGATACTCGGGATTTCAATAAAGTCTCGCGAGTGAGGGATTGAGTACTTGGTTCTAGCAACGATGTTGTGAATAGCGTGCCCAAGCTCATGGAACATGGTCTTCACTTCGCTATGCTGGAGTAATGATGGTCGAGATGAAGACGGATGAGCGAAACTACAAACCAGTGCTGATGCAGGGTGATGTCTATCGCCGTTTGCTTCAGTGAAACCCTAAGCTAGAGGTTAGATATAAGACATACGAGCATTCAAACTCAACATACCGGCTGAATCAGAACATGGTGTGCACCACGATATTTTCCCTCTCTCTCAAAGAGATCTACGTATAGATGTCCCAAGAACTCGCTTCCCTCACCTGGGGAGTCCCAGACTTCATATGCCACAACACTCTCGTGCCATACTGAGGTCTCAATAAGGTTAAACTCGATCCCAAAAAGCTCATGGAACACATCAAGCATCCTCTGAAGGGTGTGATGTGCCTCAAAGTACTCGGCTAGGAGCTCGTTGTCCACGAAGAAACTCTCCTGAGCTTGCTTGTGGAGATAATACGCCCGATCCCACGAGGACAAGGTACTAACAGGCTCTTTCTCAGTACTGAGGTCCCTTTGCTTGAGCTCAAGTAACTTCTTGGTCTCAGCCACTGCAAGTGGCTTTAACCTCATATGAAGTTCATCCAACTGAGCCTCAACGTATGCAACGCTAGGTGCCATCTTATCCACGATCCTGAGAGCCGCATGATGTTCGAATCCCAAAAGGCGAGCAGCCTTGTCACGCAAAGCGACCAACGAAGCTAAACGAGCCACATTTTCAGGAAGGCGGTTCTGATCGGCAACTGCAAAGCGGCGGCGAGTCTCGCCGCTGACTGCGTGTCGCATGATAGCTGTAACGTGGGCATTTCGGAATGTCACTTGTATCCGAGTTCCCTCCTGGGGCATGGGTGCAAGGACATTCTCTGGAACGCCCGCCAAATCTACACGGTCAAACCAGATACCACCTTGATCCTCTGTGAAGGCAGCTTGAGCTGCAGATCGCACTTGGTTGATCTCTTCCAGAGCGGCTCGGAGCTCTTTCCGCTCTTTTTCGCCTCGTAAAAACGACCCAGAACGTAGATACTCGCCGTGCATGCGAGTAAGCAAATGTCGATCTTGACCGTCCAAGTTCCCATCCGGCGCCGTCTTTTCTCTCTCGTAGATCGCTTCCACTAAGGATGCAATGTCATGTCGCATTAGGATCTTGACATGCGCTGCTTCGACACGTGTTTCTGCTTGACGGGCAGCATCACGAAGGTCCTTGACCGGTGATAATTGCCCCAGCAGCGTCGTCAGAATGCGCAAGCGGCATGCGGCACGGTTGGTGTCATCCACGATGGGGCGGATAATATTGGTAAAGGTTGCGGTTGCGGGTGTGAACGTAGCAGCGAGATCGTCTTGCAGAGCTGACGTCGAGTTAAGGATGTTTTCGGTCTCGGCTAGTACCGCATCGGGAGTAAGATTTTCGAAGGATGGAGGGGCAGGGACTTTTTGTTCGGAAGTCATTACGAAATCTCAGGGCTATATACTGTTGTTCGTACTTTGAATTGCCGTTCTTGCCGAGGGTCTTTATAATCCTGTCGTGGGGGCCAAAGGCCCTTTATGCACGCTGGTGAGATGATCACACAATTTGGACCCATGAAAATTGATGACCAATTGGATCAAGCATTGTACATGTGCCGTGCTACACCAAGCGTTTGGGGATGCACCTCATCCCCAGGTCAACTTTCTCAAGAATACTATCTGAAAAGTCGGAAGAGCCAGCCACCGAATCGTTTCTGCGTAGAGTATCTCATGGACAGTCAGATGTTTACTTCCCCACAAGCGAATTCCTTTGATGCATCACTCAAAACGACCATCAGATGGGGAATATGTCCCCGTTCAGACCAAAGAGACAGATTCTTTAAATGATGGTTCCTCAGATTCTGAAATCGCTGAAGCAAGGTTGAGGGAGTACCAAAGACGGAACTTTTCATGTTTTATCGTTTACATACTACCCTGGGTACTCACAGTGATATTCGCAATCTTATCAGTCATATTTCTTGTCAAGCTACGTGCTCAATCTCGGTTGGGGACATACGAAACGAGCTTCGCAACAGATTCTTGTAAGTCAGCTCGCAAATCCTTCAGTCAAGATACTGACCTTGACTCGTCAGCTTTCCATATCAAGATTCCCCTGGAGAAAATACAGTTTCGGGGCAGTCCGCATTTTTACAACAATGGTACACCCTGGATGAAAGATCCAGATGAAACAGCACCATGGCCAGAAAATGTGCGATATGTCGGTGAGCCAAGCCATGAGATTGATGAGAACTGGCAGAGGCTCATCGGTAAGCGTTACTTCTCGATCTCCGAAGAGGAGGCCAAAAGAGCTTGGGGAGATAAGCGACATGAGTTTGTAGATCAGAACATGGGAGGCTATTCAGCTGGGTATGAGTATCACCGAGTCTTGACATTGGAAAATGGTTACTAAATCCCCGATTGCTAGGTTCGACATGTTTCACACGTTGCATTGCATTGTAAGCCTCTGAGCCCTGGACTGATCATCAGAATCAGCACTGATGAAATAGAACGAACTTCGCAAGGCGTTGCGTCCCGAGTACTACCCCCCGAAGTCTCATACGCTTCATGGAGCGCTTCACAACGGCATGTATCTCAATAAAGCTCTAAGCAACAACTCCCCCTCAGTGACTGATAACTAACCTTGTCACTAGAGCATTGCATAGAAATACTCCGCCAAACAGTTCAATGCTATGGAAGTACAACTCTGATACCCACAAGGTTCATGGAGGGTCTTGAACATAATTATATCAACTCAGATCAACGCCATGTCTGTCGCTCATTTCATGCCATCCGGGATTTCACGGACTCTAGAATGCCAGGCGGGGATAGATATGTCCCTCGGGACCAGTCTTTGCTGGATGAAAAGAAGCATAAAATCGCTAAAGCATGGGGCGAGGTAAATGGGGATAATGAGAAAGGGGGGGCATCGTGATCAGGTGTGGCTTAAGCATTAGAGAGTCGAAACGATACAGGAGGTACTCCTTGTTTAGTCCACAACCCTCATCCCTACTGTACAGCAGGATAATTAAATGTAGCCGTTCACTAAGCCAGTACCAGCCTAGACGGATCCTTTGTTTCAGGGCGAGTGAATTAGCCTTGAGCTTCTAAGATTGCTATATGACGCTGGCTCGCTAGATTGGTGAGTGATCTGCTTAGCTTTCCGCACGGCAAGACAGAAATTGCCGTCCCCAAGTATTCGTTCGCTACACGGAAAAAGGGAGAATAGCTTTGCCAGCTAACCCTTCTCGCATCTCACTCGAGGTTTGATTTGCCGAGAGTCCTGGTAGCACATTTTCAAATCCGGTGGGAAGTTCTATGATGATATGCTTGTTACTGACGGCATATCTCGCTTGGTTGGGCACTTAGAAATCATGATGCTCTTAGAGTCTTGAAACATGATGTGACAGCAGAAGGTAAATATCGAGAACTCAGATCACTATATCTTTTTTTCAGTCTAGCATAGACACGGATGACAGACTTTGCCACTTCTTAGAAGATTTCATCAACGTTCTTGTGCCTACCCCGTCCTGCTGCTAAGAGTAT
Organism: Fusarium sp. NRRL 25184; assembly: GCA_013755755.1. Taxonomy (NCBI): domain Eukaryota; kingdom Fungi; phylum Ascomycota; class Sordariomycetes; order Hypocreales; family Nectriaceae; genus Fusarium; species Fusarium sp. NRRL 25184. Next base: position 29,494 of record JABSSZ010000234.1, read on the forward strand.
TTTAATTCTAACATCTACTTCTCTGTCCCATTTTAGGGACGACAGCATTTATACCCAGTCTTCGAACCTATGAGTCATTCCCCTAGAAGTTGCTCTTCAAATTTAAAACAGTTCGTGTAGAACTTTTACCGATGGATCAGGCTCTCGCATACTCCAAAGCTTCATGTTGATACTTCGGTACTAGAGGATATGACACCTTGAGATACTGTAGTCAGCAACATTTGAGATACATATGCAAGTGTATTTATATCCAGAGATAGCATGGCAGCCCCTTAAGCGCCACAGCATGGCGTGGTTGACTAAGACCTGAACCGTGACACAGGGACTGGCTCAGCGCAGGACGACAGAAAGATGGACAGCCAAAGTGCCATATATACAGAAGAAACCCTCCATAATCTTAAGTTTCTAATCATCAGATGATAGATCAGGAAAGATACGGAGTTTGTTCCTGAGACCCGTGACTGAAAGATTAGGTCTCAAAACCCAATTTAGAACACCCGGGAATACCATCAAGATTAGTATTTAAAAGATTGATCTGCTAGATATAGGATGGAAATGGATGTCATATGCTTGAATGCAATCGGACTTGAAGAGGGTTGTGTAAATGCGTAATGGCTTATCTTCCGATGATAGCGCAGCCCAGACGTCGATCATTAACGTTCCATTATTGTTCCATGCATTTACAGTGGATCCACGAAAGATAGCGGATAAGATAAGTGGTGCTGGGCAGATAAACAGATTGAAGCGTTGATGGCCGCTTGCAAGACACAAATCTCCTCAATCAATCAATGAACATGGTCTTGATGGCCACAGATCAGAGCAAGTGTGAAGCACCGGATCAAGATACCGATAGAACGAGGTAATTTCTCAATAACCGAGCTGAACCAAAATGACGTCTCACGGCATCTACGGTAGTTCTAGAAGCAGCCCGGCAAGTCAAAAGTTGCCGGTTCCCTGAATCATGCCCCATCGGCAAACCCCTCACCAACCGACGCCAGCTCCTCCAAGACAGGCAGGTCAACCAGCGATCCCCGGCCCCAAATCCCTGCCACGATGATTCTGGGGTTACAGCATGAGATAGTTCTTGTTACCAAATACAAATCCCTCTCCAAGATCCGGGGTAAACCTCCGTGCGGAGATAAGACTCCTCGTTCTTAAATCGACTGGGTCCCATCACTCAAACTTCTCTCCATCATCATCTCATCTTTCATTAGAGGAAATACGAGATTCGCCACTATGACTTCAAAGCCCGATATCCTTCCTGACAAGGAGATTGAGGAGCAGCGCACCACTCAAGATGAGATCTACATCGACCCAGTTGCTGAGAAGGCGCTTCTGCGAAAGCTTGATATGTGGATTGTTCCACCTGTGATGCTGCTCTATCTTCTCAGTTTTCTGGATCGTGTGAATATCGGTAATGCGCGACTCTATGGTATGGAAGAGGATCTGGGTTTAGTGGGTGATCAGGTGAGTACCAGCCACCCTCAAAGTCAGTGGTTATGCTAACTGGCGCAGTATCAACTTGCGGTTTCAGTTCTGTTCGTCACGTACATCGCTTCTGAGCTTCCTTCCAACCTCGTCATCAAGAAATTCAGACCCTCGCGATGGATCGCTTTCATCACCACAGCCTGGGGCATCGTCGCCACACTCACCGGTATCGTGCAAGATTTCAAGGGCTTGGTCGCATGCCGTGTTATTCTTGGCGCTCTTGAAGGGGGTCTCTTTCCCGGTCTTACGATTTACCTCACCATGTTCTACACCAAGCGCGAATACGCTCTCCGAATCGGTTATCTCTTCGTCAGTGCCGCCATTGCAGGTTCCCTCGGTGGGTTGCTCGCCTACGGCATTGGTCATATGGACGGCGTTGCGGGATTACGAGGCTGGCGATGGATCATTATCCTTGAAGGAATTCCAACCTTTATCCTCGGAATCGCAGTTTGGTTCTGGCTCGCTGATGACCCCGATTCGGCTTCTTACCTTACCATCAACGAACGCGAACTCATCGATGCGCGCATGCGGCGACAAATCGGTCATACCAAATCTTCGGATCAGATGCACAAGGCCGATGTCTACGCTGGTCTCAAGGATTGGAAGATCTGGCTTTTCTGCATTGGTCAGTTTGGAGGAGATACTATTCTCTACGGATACAGCACCTTTTTACCGACCATCATCCGTGGACTGGGAGATTGGAACACGGCTGAGGTCCAGGCTCTCACGATCCCTTGCTACGCTATGGGTGCGATTACGTATCTCGTGGTGGCATGGTTTTCTGATCGAACTCAACGACGAGCTGTTTTCACCGTCATTCTCGGTCTTGTCTGTGCCGTTGGGTACGCTCTTCTAGTCAGCCCAGCTCCATCTGGCGTTCGATACTTCGGTTGCTTCCTCGCCGCGATGGGACTATATGTCATCGTCGGTTTACCTCTTGCTTGGCTTCCCAGCAACAATCCTCGTTATGGCAAGCGTACTGTCGCCACTGGTCTGCAGCTCACCATTGGTAACTCTGCTGGAATCCCCGCTCCCTTTGTAAGTACAGCCTATTCCCTCAAAAGAGTCTTAGCTAATACGACATCAGTTGTACAAAACTCACGAAGGTCCACGATTTGTCAAGGGCCACGCGGTTTCTATGGCCTTGGTCGCCATGTCTTCACTGATCTACTTGGCATTCTGGGCTTGGTTCCGTCGCCAGAATAAGAGAAAGGTCGAGGGTAAGGAGGATCACAGGATTCAGGGACTGACTGAGGAGGAAGCTGAGGAGCTTGGAGAGCACAACCCGAGATTTCATTATACCTACTGAGAGGCTTCTTTAGCCAAGTCCGGTTATTCTGGATATTTGTTTAACAGTCGAAACTTTATTCTATACATCATGAGATTCTTTTATGTCAGGTAATAATAGAATCACGATTCATTTGATACCAATGCGGCCCGTTCCAGCCCATGGTGGCTATGAATCTAGGGGCCTTATTCCTTTGTCTTCGACCAACCACCTTGCCTGTTTCAACCGTCGGCTGCGCGGTGACACCAACAAGCCAGGCTCTCTTATTGGTCATCATTTCGATTTTGCCCAGGGTTTGCTTCTAAGCAATCTAAATGAGGCTGTGCCATTGCATGACTCGGAAGATTTCAACTTCGCAAATGCGCCTTTTTTATCCTCATGACCTTCACGTCCACTTCGTCGCTGTGCTTTCCCTCTCGCATTTATGAACCCGTCTCTTCCATCTTCTTCCATTTCTCAGATATCCTAAAATAATCATTTTGTTTTCGTCTTTCGGACTGATGTCTCTCATTGAGTTACCACAAGTTTGCTACAGTCTCAATTAACAACGCCATGGAAGTAGCTGGCCTCACCCTCGGGGCCGTAGCCCTCGTCAGTTTATTCAAGGATTGCGTCGACCTTTTCTCCATGATCTCAGCAGCTCGCGACCTGGGAAAAGATGCAGCGATACTGGACACGAAGCTCGATGTTGAGAGAATGTTATTTCTTCAATGGTCTGAGCGGGTCGGACTTTGAAGCAGGACTCCACGAACATGCTTTCCTGTGATGCGGATACCCGAAAACTCGTTTCTCGCGTGTTGGAAAGCGTCAAAAGCCTCCTGAGTGAAGGTCAGGCTTTGCAAAAAGACTACGGTCTCAAAAAGGTTGACGCTGCACGGCCCGGACCTGAGCATGCCGGCACCGAGTCAACAGCTGGCTACCAAGGTGCCAGCTCTGTTCGGTTCGCCAGGTTCCTCAAACAATTTGAAGCACTGAAAATCCAAGCATGTCATACCACAGACGTCGACCGGTACAGCAAGTTCAAAAGAACCACCAAGCAGTTCCGCTGGGTCATTGTCGACAAAGACAAATTTAAGGCCCTTATCGATGATCTCTCCCGCTTCAATACCTCTTTGAATCAACTTGTTCCGAGCCCGAAAGAAAGTGGAATACCTCCCTATGATTTTATTCACATCAAGGACCTTGTTGAACTTGACTTGGTCATCCAGGCAACAGCAAATACACGGCCAGACGTCAGCAAAGCTGCTATTGCTGCTAAGTCTGCGATTGTCCAATCTCGTGTCCTCCGCTCTCTCTGGTTCCGCTGGTACGATGACCGAAGAGCCAATATCAAGAATCCTCACTTCAAAACTCTACAGTGGGTTCTTGATCCACCTAGCGACTATCTGCAATGGAATGATCTCAACAGTTGGTTACAGAGCGCTTCTGGGCTATACTGGATTTCCGGAAAAGCTGGGAGTGGCAAGTTAACTCTGATGAAGTACCTTCAGCAGCATGGTCAAACCCGAGCTCTTCTTCGAACTTGGTCCAATGGCTCTGAACTAATCTTCGCAAGCTTCTTCTTCTATGCCCTCGGAAAATTGGAGCAAAAGTCACAGTCTGGACTTCTACGGAGCCTGCTTTACCAGATCTTAGAACCTGACCCAAGTGTCATTGAAGCTGTACTTCCTCATACATGGCAGGAAGCGAGTTACAGCCAGCAAAGCTCTCTAAAAATCGAAGTCCCATCCGTTGCTGAGATGACGAGTGCTTTGAAAGATTTATGCTCCAGGATTTATGCTAGCAAAAAGATCTTTTTCCTGATAGATGGTATTGATGAATATGAAGGCAAAGACCTGGATGTTGCAAGATTCATTAGCGAGCTTCAAACATTCCCTAATGTCAAAATTCTTGTGTCGAGCAGACCACATCCAGCTTTCTTAACCAAATTTTCTCAACAACCGAAGATGAGCGTTCAGGACTTGACGAAACACGACGTTGCTACCTATATCGATGACACTGTGGCTTCCCATCCCTACATGAGGACGCTCTCTCAACTATCGCCGCTCGAAGTTCAACATCTCACTCAAAAGCTTGTGCACAAGGCATCCGGAGTTTTTCTCTGGGTAGTTCTCGCCTGCCGGTCGGTCATTGAGGGGTGTGATGATTTTCTGACCATAAGTGAGCTCAAAGACAGGGTTGACGAGTTGCCCAAAGAGGTAGAGGATTTGATTGAGCGCATGCTTGATAGAATCGATCCCAGATGGAAGCAAGAAGCTATGAAGTTCATGCACCTCGTTTACACTAATGAGAGGTGCGAGGGAGTTGACCCCATTCCAACACTTGGCATGTACTTGACATACGAGCAAGGGTTTGGCGCAGATACCGGTCTATCCGGGTTCATCGCTGATCCCATAACTACTGAAGAACAAGAAATCCGATGTCGAATCATGGAGGGACGAATACGAAGTCGATGTGGCGGTTTGCTTGAAGTCCACTACGGTGACCAAAGCATGGAAAAGTGCATCATCGAATTCATGCACCGAACTGTTTATGACCTGCTTTTACAACCAGATGTCAACCAACGCCTTTTCGGCACCCTCGAAGACATAAATCACAACAGCTATGTGATTTTATCGGAAGTTTGGTGTCGCTTGATCAATGTATTTGAAAATTCCGATGATATATATGCCAATGCCCTATCTCATGTCCACTATGGAAACGCCGATGGGAACCCACCTGGTGTCACGCTGCACCTTCTTTCAAGACTGCAGTTTCTCTTTGGTCAGACGACCTTTACTTCGGATCGGTATCCAAAAGCCTCGCACTATTTATGGCATGACAAAGAGTGCCGCAGACACTGTGACGACTTTTCCATTGCCTTCACTCTGGCGGTCGAGATGGGCATGTATGATGTCGTTCGTTTTGTGTTTGAAAGCACTGTTCCTCTCCAAGGCTATTTATTTCGTCCACCGAACCTATCCTTGCTCGGGGATTGCCGTGTTTTTCAGGGCTCATCAGAGGCAAGCCACCAATTCAAATGCCAAGACAACAGACCGATACTTCAGACCAGATACCCGCTGCTCTATCACGCTATCATGAAGCCATTCTTACATGACCACTTTGATTTCTCGTATGAGTTCTGGGATGCAGTATCACTGCATTTGGTTCAGCTTATCCTGACCGTGGGTTCTGATTTAGATGATATCATCAAAGAAAACGAGAACGAAGGAGGCCAATCTGTGACTTTCTTAGGTGCAGAGCTAAGCCCTCAGTGTCTCAACTCGACGAATCGTGTCCCACTCCTCAAGAAAATCAAGAGCTTGGCCAATCAGGACCAGGAGAATACAGAAGAATGGAAAGAAGTAAGCCGACTCTATGTAGAGCAGCTGCGAGATGCCTTTTACGGCCGCCAAAGACCTGGAGCAAAGCCGAGCCCAGGTTCCTCAAAGCGACTAGCTACAGAAGACTCTGAAAAGAGATTTGCCAAAAAACATAGACACTTTTTTTCTGAGGCTAGAAGACGATTATGACAAAATTACAATCTTGTTCCAATTACTGCGTTACCCGGACTCAAGGACCTTTACACCTAGAAAGCAAGACTTCCTCGTACCTGGATACCAAAAATGAGGTTTGCAGCACCAAAGACTTTGGTCTATAATAGGTGCCATTGGCTTTGTTTCTAAGAAGCTATGCTTAGGCAGCATGACTAAGTTAGATATAGCGTTGGAAGAGATCTTTATAATACGTGCTATTCCCTTTGTTCTAAGTTGATATCCTCTCCAAATCACACCTTCCATTTCGAGCAGCATAAGCTACAGCGATGACCCTATCTGAACCCCTGCCAAGTTTCGCCGGATACGAAAACATTGCCCGCTTATTATGCCGCTAGCCCCCAATACCCGCAAGCGGGCCGCTCATTCGAATGATTCTAGAACACTTCTCAGCTGAACAGAGTTTGCTTTGTAAGGCTTTGAATCATCCAAAAGAGGAATATAAATCATTCTTTTGGCCTGTTACGAGTTGTCCCCATTGTTCGTCGGCCGCCGCGGCTGAAGTCTGAAGACCCGTAATGGCTCTATCTTACGGATACACGGCACCTTTTATAAATGATTTCTATGTGTATCTCACGGGTATGCGGCATCTTATGAATGGAAGGCGATGTGAAGCGTTGATAATATGGTGGTAAGCTTCAAGAGATGTCGCTGGATGTAATATTTGCCGATTATATATCAGTATATATAGAGGATACAGGTCTCTACAAAGAGTCAGACTTTCAATCTCATCTTCGAGAAACAGCATCTACTTCAATCCATTCCAGTCAACAATCATGCTTTTCCTCAGTACTCTGGTTCTATCCTTTGTAGCAGTCGGCTATGCAACGCCCCTTGCTATTAGACTGGACAACACGGAGCCTCCAGAGAACGCTACATTTGTCCAGTGCTTTGAAGGCACCACGGATCCCATCTGCCTCAAGATTCGCGGACCATCTTCCGATGTCATCACGGAGATCGTTCACCCTGATGGAACCGTCGAGGTCCACCGCAACAAATACACCCGCGAGCAACTGAAAGACATCCGTCTTAAGAACAAAGTCAAGAGCGTCAAACACAAGCCCGGCCACACTATCCGCGATGGATCTGCCGCATTCATCAGCGACCTCACCAAGAGAGAGTCTCCTCCTCCACTCTGCAGGAGCGAGACCCAGCGGTGGTGGGATCAGAATGACTGGGGCTACTGGTATCAAGCATGGCACCAGGTTGGCAACTGTTTCTACTGTAATCAGTGTACTGAGGCCATTGCAGTTGGTTTCTCTGTATCTCAAACCTGGACTGTCGGATTGAGTGCCAAGTTCGGCGAAGTCATCGAAGCATCTTTTGAATTCTCCTGGGGCGAGACGCACTCTCTGACCGATACCCGAACATGCCAGTGGAACAATGTTCAGTCGGGGTGCCATTCTATTTGGTACCAGCCCTTGATGTCTTATCACAATGGATACGCGAACTATCAGACTCATACGCACTGTGGCGCTGGTCAAGGCCAAGCAGCCAGAGATACTTATTATGACCACAATTATGCATATGCCAACGTCAATCAGATCGGTAACAACAATGGCGTCAATCAGGGCAATCTGGGATGCGACAGTGGTTGTCAAGGTAGTGATAACAGGCAGTGTCAGTACGGAAACAATGGTGGTTCTCTTTGGCCCAATGCCAACTAGGAAAAGTCTGGAATAGCCGGTAAAGCCTGGCAAAGAGACAAACTTACTCAACCTTTCAAGCTTATCAAACCATTACGAGACTTTGCTATAGAGGTATTCCTATTGTTAGGTTGAAATAGATTTATTTAGAATCTTGACAATTTACAATCTATAAGAGGACAAATTTCAGAGTTGCATCAAGTGAGGCTGAGCATGCAGGTGGTTTCTATTAACAATCTCATGCAGTATGCTATATTATTAATAAATTGAAGGGTGAAGGATTGGCTTGGCGTAAGACCAACTGCTACCTTGGACGTTAAACCCTCGGGCTTTTATGAATTTCCAGGGGCTTCCGTCTTACTTGCATCTGCCGGACCCCACCATGACCAGGCATCACTGGCGAGCTGGCGAGTCATGCTCTGGGGAAGTGCCCAATCTTATGCTCTAGCGTGACTCTGGTGTGATGGAAATAACAATCAACGAGCCTGTTAATGAGGATTGTTTCATGTCCTGCAGGCATGTTGATAATCCTTACTATGCGGCACTTTTTATCACTAACTCAGCCTTGTACGACGCAACCTCTCGCTCCAGGGGCCCATAATAGATTATAACAAACCTCGACCGGATGTACGGCATATTAGTTGCACCGACTACTCCTGGACTGGTTGGGGCTGCTAATTGCGGGAGGATAGAGTTAAACGTCTTTAAGCATATACACAATAGCTACTCCTGTTTATGCTTATTTCCAACTTTATTTACGACGAAGAAATATTGGGTGATTGTTCTTTCAGCCGCAGGTCTCAGCTGCAAATGGCATATTTAGCTACGAGTCTCTTTCCTCTTGTATTGAATGCCTACAGCTGTGGAAGTCAGCCCGCCTCAGTACCAAGTAATTACCATCGGGAACACAAAGTCTTTGGCTTTGAAAAGCATGTATCTTACAGTACCCGGTCATGGATTCAGATCCTGGCCCAGTCCCGGCTCCGTTAATTGCGATAGCCACGCCATCTCCATAAAAGGCCCCCACCTCAACAGCCGCCTTATAGCCTTAGACGCTGGGATCAATCGAATCATCACAGTGGCTTTAAGCTTGGGCCACGAATCCTTTGCAATCCTTCATGCACCTCAAGTCTCCATAGTATACACAAGAACTCCAATGGTGTTGCGATGCCAAGCCTTATCTCGCCAAATGTGCATGTCAGCTGCCAAGTCCAACACGGCACCAACGTTGGACCATGCAACAGGTAGGATATATATACCCCCTCTCTTGCGCAGAGGGAAAGCTTGAGAGCCAAGTCCTCATCGGCTCAGTTCCCTTTACCTCCCCACTGGTCAATCTATCTCTCACAAAACATGAAGACCACCACCGCTCTTTTGGCTCTTGCCGCCGCGGCAGAGGGCTCACCCTTGTTCTCCAAGCGGGACGACCCGAACGATATCTTTAACGACAAGCAAAAGTTCTGCAAGGGTTGGGACTTGAAGACTGTCGAGGGCGTTGACAAGCTTTGGGAAGACACAGCTGCTGGTGTATCCCTTGAGCTATTCATCAAGAGCCACTGGGGTAAGCAGCTTGCTCTCTCTTCTAACCCCAGCCAAAGAAGACAATGCTGACCGTCACCCTCACAGAGCACCAGAATAACTGGCTCAAGAATCTAGAGGATCAGGTCATGGGCGGCACTGATGGCAAGTCTGGTGCCAGCGGCTGCGCTCTCATCGGAACTAGCTGCAACCCCATGGGAGGTATCGGCTGCGAAGAGCAGTTTGACAAGTACGGCAAGACATTTGTGGGCAAGAACTCGTACTGGACCTTTCAAGCTGTCAAGGGCATGCATGGCAAGTTCGCCGAGTTGCACCGCCAGTTGACTACCGAGACTCTTGTCAATGGCCTCAAGATCGGGCAGATGCTCAAGGACTTCAGCGGAAATGAGGGTGGAGGAGGCAATATGAAGGGCTGGCTTTCAGCAGCCGCGACTATGGGTAATGCTCTGGGAGGCCTTGTTCCTGGAGTGGTATGTTACCCTTTCTGTCCATTTCCAATACTTTTGTTACTGACTGTCGCTACTACAGGGCTCTGGCATCTCTGCTGGTATGGGTATTCTCGCAGGTATCATGTCCGGTCTCTCTTTGAGTGACGATGAAGATGATGGTGCTGCTACTATCTCCGATGGTCTTGCCGACCTCTTCAAATCCGCCTCAGTCAAGCTTGAGGATACCCTCCGAATCGCTACCGGAGGCGGTAGAAGCGACGACGAGTACAACTCTCTCCCCGCTCCCAAGTGGGACACATACGAGACCAAGATCGCCAAGTTCTTCAACGGCGGCTGGTTCCTTCTCGACGACGACGTCGAGACCGTGCGCGTCACTCTGGGCTCCATCACCAACAATATCCAGAAGAAGGTTGCCAACGACGTCATGAAGGCTTCCAAGCTTAACCTTGTTGCCGACAAGCTTGGCGATAAGAATTCTCGTGAGGATTGCGGTTTTTCCACAGGTCGACAGTGGCTGCCTCTCCGTGATGGCGAGGAGTACTGCTGGTACATCATGCGAAACGACCCCAACCCCATTCGCGAGGGCGAGTGGACCGAGGTTGGTGCTGATATCTATGAGAAGATGGCTTCCTTCGGTCTAGGTGATCGGGAGACCTATTACAAGGCTCTCATCGACTGTGCACTGAACAAGGGCGACAGTGACGAGGTTGACACTAGCAACCTTGTTCAGGGAGAGATTCCCCGATGTTTCTTCAACTTGCCTGCTGTGTTTGTTGAGCATGACAGCGAAACTGGCTGTGGAAGTCCCTTTGACAAGGCGGACTGTAACTACCGCAAGGGCACTCCTCTCAAATGAATTGAAAGAAACGCTCACTACTAAATTTCTGTTACCTACCTATTATACCTTTCGAGATGAGGAAGACGACGCATGTACATATTTCTTAAGAACGTTTTATAACATTACAAATTTTGTTAAACAAGTTTCTATTGGAGTTGAGATCAAATCAGTGGCCATCCCAGCCCTTCTCCTGTCATCTCCGTAGTCGTATACCAGCAACAGCCATGATCAACGTACTGAGTGTGTAGATTGAAGATAAGCTGCTCACTCTTCACCCGGGGACTCAGACTTAAGCCGGATCAATCTTAGTCTGTACTAGCAAATGAGAAATGAGGTGATTAACCCTGCCCACGTCGAGTCTGACGTCTTGAAAAGGACTCTTGTTGGTTGTTTAGAATCCAAAGAGGTAGATCAGAGGAGGAACCACAAGTTCCACAGCCGCAGCAATCTTGAGCCATGATGGAGTCCAGCCCAGACTCAACCCTGAAGTCAAGCGACCAACACCAGCCAAGAACATGGCAGTCCCCAGTAAAGAAAGAGGAATCTTTCTCGCCTGGAGATTACTACTCGCCCACCAGAGTATCATTCCATATCCACCCCACATTGCTCCCAAGAACCGAAGCTGGTTGTCCAGGAAGGCGAGGGTTGGGGTTGGGAGGAGAGCTCGCTCTGATTCTGGTATAACAAGTTTATGGCCTGTGATCAGATCGACGGTTCCAGTGAACATGGAGAAGATGGCGAAGATCTTTAATCCGCCGGCGAGAAATCTTGAAGAACCGTATTCGGACATGGTGTTTGAAAAGAAATATTGCTGGTTTTATATGGTAACAAATATGATTTTGATGAATATGAGTTGAAAAACTAATTTCACTATTAATTATGACTATGAACTTCTCTTATACCCAAAGAATGTGTTTCGGACAACTTGAATTGATAAGCCTTATCTGCCCCCGATCACACGTTATGCTGACAGCCCGGAAACCCCGTCGGCATCATAACGACCCCGAGAGATGACAGCTTTTTCCAAATTGGGATCATTAAGCGCCAGGTCCCACAATATACTTACTGTTTAAGTCAACACGTCTTTCAGAGTCATAAAAAACCAGTATATACCCCAATCAGCATCGGGATTCTTATGAGTGAAAAATGTCATTTGACCTGACCACTGAGACGGGAATACTTGGAAGCCGACAACCGATCCAGCACTTCCGGTTCTTGAGGGCGATCTTTTGCCTAATTTAGCTAGTGTCTCAAACATGGAGGAAGAGGAAGGGAATCCAAGACCATACGAAATATCCCACGACTCCCACCATGAATGCCAGGTGTGTCGCCCTCCAACAAGGATCGGCCATATTATTATAATCTTATATCTGATACAGGTCGGAGAGTTGAAGAAGAGATGTTAGCTTGGTATTTTGGTAAGAGAGGACTTTAGGCATCGTCTACGAGGGATTGTATATACATCCACTTCGAGACTTCAACCCTTGGAAGCTGACTCGGCGTCAGTGCCACGACCATCATCACCTTATTCAGGTCAAACCCAGCACTTCTCCTCGGCCCGTGACCAAACAAATACTCCGGCCTGACTAATAGCCTTCCTAATTCCTGTTGGCTGGAACTTTTTTACCAAGTCAATATTAGAACCAATAACCTTTTAGAAAAAACTATAATCCAGCAGCAGGTGTCTACCACGATGATCACCGAGGAAAGTCTTTATCGCCAACAGACACAGAGTGGCGAGAGCAGGAGTATTCATCATCATGAAGAGTTTGAGTCAATGCTGCGGGGAATGAAGTTAAGTTCTGCGTCGTGATTGCAAGCCCTCAGCCACAGGCCTCAACGACAAATAACACATCCGACTCACTATTTTAACATTCTATTAAAATGTATGATCAACGCCTACAGTATAAACACCAATTGGGAAACCTAGACTACAACTCTTTTGCTACGGGGGTTGAAAAGTATAAGAAAGCCAGTTAGATCAGTAGACGTATTAAGTACCAATCAATGTCTGCACTCATTTCTTCATCTTCCTTCCCCTCCATCTCCCAAGCTACCAACATGTATCTCGTCACACTCCTGGCCGCGAGCCTCGTCTTCCAACTACCTTACGCGCTTGCCATGCCTGCTCGCCGAGCGGTGAAGTGTGATTATGAAACTTATCCCCTACCTGGCCAGAATTGCGCGACCTTTGCCGAAGATTGGAGTATGACTGTGGAGGAGCTCAAGGCGCTAAATCTGGGTCTCAAATGTCCTCGACTTGACCCAGAGGGTTATTACTGTGTAGATGGGACTGCCGACAAAGACGAACCAACCAGGGTTGTTTCCGAGATGACAAAGCCTACGTCTGCCCCTGAGCCGTCACCCGACGAGAATGATGACCCTTCTGATGCAAAGCCCTCTGCAGAGCCTACTGTGCCTCAAAATCCGTCTCCTGTGGATGAGTATTCTGGAAATGGCATCCAAACCCCGGAACCCATTCAAGAAGGCATGGTGGCCAACTGCAACAAATTCCACTACGTTACTCCCACGACCACCTGCCAAAGCGTTCTCGATCACCACAAGATATCCCTTGCCGAATTTGTCAAGTGGAATCCTGCCATTGGAGAGGACTGCACCAATTTGTGGGCGGGGACAAACGCATGCGTCTCCGTCAATGGCTATACTTCATCTTCAACAAGAAGCACCAAGCCCAACCCAGTAGGCATCGACAATGGATTCACGACGCCTTGGCCTATCCAGGATGGTTTGGTTAAGAACTGCGTCAAGTTCCACTTTATCGGTGCCGGGACCACGTGCCATGATGTTTTGCACCACTACAAGATCACCATGGCGCAATTTGCGCAGTGGAACCCTGCAGTTGGCGAGGATTGCACAAATCTGTGGAAGAATACCTATGCATGTGTTACTGCCGTTTGAGCAGGTCTATGCACCTTTTCTTCTAATTTAAGGCAGTTCTAAGGTCATATATGGCCTTCGTCTCTTCGGAGAGAGGAGAGCCTGGGTTTCACTTATATGACAAACTTTTATTATATCATTTTCCCTCCCACGAAAGGAATGGCAGCCCGGGTTACCTAATCGAAATGGATAGCAATAAAGTGGATTTTATTTCAAATATCTTTCATACTGCCTTGCCCAAGATCTCAGTGATGCTCTATGATGACCTGCAATGCCCTCGATCCCACTGTTGTCACATTTATCATGAAGATGACTCTTCTTGAGACCCAGCCTCTGCTTGTGTACTCCAGGCCTGAGAACGATTCTGAGCTGAGTAATTATCACTCTGCCAGTTCTGCCGATCTGTGGCAACGGTTGTGAAGCCCCTCCATGGGTCATCTTTCTCACTCTGACGCAGCCATTCGAATATTGGCGAAGTGTAGTCCAGATTGATGTTAGATTTTATATGTGCCATTTTCAAGTAGAACTGTGCTCACCTTGTTCTTTGGGGCTCTGCGGTACGCTTGGACTAGTTGCTTTCTTTTCAGCAGTGGTATTTGTCTGCGACGACGGCATTGTGAAGGGTTTATTGTAGGAAAGAAAACAGAGGTCAATAGTAAGTGACAATGTCAATGAAGAAAAGTCTGGTAGTAATTGCGACACTAGAGGGATCGAAGAAAGCTTCACTCTTATGATGAGCGTCATCTTATATGTCCATTCTGACGTTTAGTTGAAGACAGACTAGGTAGACGAAAGACATGGACGTGTTGTTAATTCAACTTGGGCCCTTCGTGGGCCATTTTTCGTATTGGATGTTCATCTGTAACCCCTTCTCATTGTCTGAGACATCTCAACTATTTCGTGTTACGAAAGCATCAGGGCCAGTTTCGTTATTCGTCCAACTATTTACGACTCCATCAGGGCCGTTTTTCGGATTCGTGAACTGTATAGGTTTTCACGGAGTCGTCGGTGATTTGTTGAACAGAACGAGGCTGTCTCAAGGCCATATTTCTGATTGGTGAAATGATGATGCTTTAGCAAGGATAGGGCGATCAACGGTCCTTCAGTTTATGCATCTGGACAGTCTTATGCCCCGGATCTGACGAATGAGATAAATGGCCCCTATTCAACTACCCGAATCAACCAGTTTCAACCCATGTAAGCCTCAACAAGTTCAGCCGCACACCAGATCTACGTATCGCTGAGGGCTGGCGAATCACAGAATTGGCCCTGAGTCTGAGCCACGTGAGAAGAGTTCTCAGCTGGCCATATTTCAACCAGGCTCCCGCCCATTCGTCTAGGTTCTGGTCTTTCTCCTCATTACATCCTTACCCGTCGAGCGAAGCCATCTGGCTCGACGCTCGACGCTCGACAATTTGATACTACTCGATCAAACAACCATCATCTGCATCTAACATTTAAGGTCCTTCTTGTTCGAGGGTCAGCGCCAAGCATAGTCTTGGCGCTTATCCCATTCAGGAGGACCGCGATGATCATCAATTAGAACCCTGGACGGGCGACATCGACTATGCGCAATGGCAACTCAACTTCGGATGGGACATTAATTCTTGGGCCCTGCCTAGTATTGAGAGCCATGAGTTTGATGGCTTGTTTGACTTTACATTTTGCTCCGGGCCGTGCGTCGAAGCGCTCGACGCAGGCCCCGTCTCCTTGGATCTTCAACGCCAAGGACCGTCAAACAATCAACTAGACGTTGCCATTCAACCTCATACCTCTCACCAAAATATGCAGGAAAGCGCACCTCAGTCTCATAACGATCTAGATTCCTCCACTGCCCCTCATTCGGTTCTCTGGCATCAGCCAAACCTATTCCCTCCTTTGTGCAACACCTCTCCCAGTAGCAATGCTCCTACGTCCCACTCGCCAGCTTCTAGTCTGTATGAGAAGAGATCATCCCAATCATCAACGTCTAGTCCTGCCTCCAAAGTGGCGCGGCTAACCTGCGACTTTTGTGGGCAGGCTCATGAAGACGTGGAGTCTCTATGGTAAGCTCCACCATCGCCATTCTTCTTCACTCGTCTGACAAGCAACAGCTCTCATATTATATCGTCTCATGCTTCTTTCAGTCCGTTACATTGCGGCAGAAAGCGCTGCAACAAAACTTTTAAGGACGGCAGGTCTTTGAAGCGGCACCTGACGGAGTTTCATTTTGGCTCCGTTTACGTTTGTCGCTGCGGCAGACAGGACGGAAGAAAGGATAAGCATTGCAAACATATCGAGAGCAACAGCTGTACTGGGTATCGCCTCTATAGTTGTCCTTGTGGTCATTCATTTGATCAGCTCAAGCTGCACAAAGCCCACATTGACAGGTGTGGTAAAAAGAGGAGAGGAAGGCCACGAAAACACCCGATAACGGCCGATAAAAGGATATGAGTTCTGAGGTCCCTACAATACGTTATCGTGCATGGAAATCAATGACGCCAGCGCAGACTTCAAGAAAGAAGGTTTGCGTAGCTTTCTGTATCTTCACGACTGCCATCAGATAAACAACACTGGTGGGCAGCCCTTTGATACAGTCAGATACTTGAGCGCTTGATTCCTTTTGCACCATGTCCCTAAGTATTGAGTTCTTCATTGCCGCCGTTCAGATGTCTCCTCAGTCCTTGCGAACTCGCTTGATGATCCTGTACTTCTTTCCTTTGTTGGATGTATTTTCTTGTTACTGGGAGTCCTTTTTTTCCTCTTCTTTTCTTTTTTGCTTTTCATATTTTCTGTTCTGACCCTAGATTCAACAGCTGTTCTACTCATGTGTCACCGACAAAGGGCCCTTTTCAACCCGGGGCCCTCTTGGAGTTAGTACATAGGGAATTCAACATAACCCTCAATGGTATTTTTCCCTGCATGGCAATAGAAGATGATGGTTGGCTTATGAATTTTCGCCCGGCGCGGTCAGTTCTGGGATGTTTGTTTAGGGGATTTGGGCACGGTCTTACCATTACATGGGTTTGTAAATGTCAAAATAGTAGAAGATGATATATGATTATATGTCATACAAATGACTGATCTTTTTCTTTTTAAGCAAGCATAAATATTATATCCCAAGTCAAACGGCCATACCGAAAAGCTATGCTTTGCTAGGGACACAGTCTATCCGGATTCCAACTGAAGGGTTTCAGAACCTCGCTCAACAACCATCTATCCTTTATGGTGTTGAAGTCATCAATGAGTATGGGTAGAGTGGTTTGAATATGCTGAAGAAGATCAAGCCGATGATTACTGCTCGAAACACAGCATAGATCCAACGATGAGAGTGTCGAAAGGACAGAGTGAACTCCCGTGAAAAGCTGGCGATAGGTCATTTTGGAAAATTGGCATTCCAGGCCTCTTAAATGCTGAAGTATTCCATGACACCACCACTCACCTGCATTGATATTATGGTGGGGATCTAAGATATTGGATGATGGTAACCCATGGACGAGTAGCAAGGAATACAAATGCACGAGCTTGAATGATCTCTTGCAGCTTATAGGAACGTCCCGCGCGTTGACTAAGCGTTTGTTCCCGTCCTTGTCGAAGAATATGTAGAACAGGATAGCGGCTTTGAAAATATCCGTGGGTTCTCCTTCCTTCAGTGGTGCATTGTCTTTGATGAGTTCAGCATCTTGTGGACTTGAGATTGCCTCTGAGTTATTTTCTTGACTAGCTTTCTGTCGCCGTCGCTCACGCTGTCGCGTTCGTGCTGCCTCTCGCTTATAGTTCGTCTTTTTCATCGGAACTGTTTCTGAGTCAGTTTCTTTATTGGATATCTCATCTCCCAACAAACCTACCGAGCACGGTCTGAGAAGTTTTAGTCGAATCGGCGTCTTCTTCCTCCGGGGTGACCAGCCCAGCTTTCTTGTTGACTGTGTATACTATAATTTCTGCTCCACGGCATGTTGCCTCCCACCACATTCTGTGTCTTAATCGTTGTATGCAGCGTTTGCGATGCCGTTTTAATTTTCCATGAACTCCTTCAAGGACGAAAGCACGAGCTTCGGATGGTATCCCATCGTCGTATAACAGAGGATTCCACACAACAGAATAAACATCGGCATGTCTTTCTCTTCTAAGCAGATTCCCGATTTTTATACTCCCTCCAGGGATATGTTCACTTTCCAAGACCAGATCAACAGCCCTACTCTGGGGGTCATCATCCGGCAGCTGCAATGCATGGCGAGCGGTGCCAGTGGCCGTGTGCTGATATTGCTGTTAAGGTTAGCTTGAGCCGTAAACAGAGATCACTACCTTACCTCCATCACTTTCGTGAGATTATTTCTGCGGCTGAGGCGATTACTGTCTCAGCAGGTCGAAAGTGAGGCTGCATGGTTATTATATGTTGGGTAGCGCTGACAAGAAACCCCCCTACAAGCACAACACTGTCTAAGCTGATATTTCGGCGTTCTTTTATCCCCATGGCGTCTACTTCTAGCTGCATGAGGGCCATTTATCTGATTGGATCATCGAGGAATGCACTCAAGTCTTGGCCATGGTAATGCACAGCCTGCTTTCAGATTTCACCAATCAGATAAAAGGCCTTCGTTCAGCTTTTCAAGCCATGTTATAGTCGGTCAAGCAAGTCCTAGACGACCAGCGAATCGGAGGCTCAGTATATGTCTTTGGCGGTTTGAGAGAGACTGCGCTACGCGTGGTCTTTCTGAGCTCTTTAGTTCAGCATAAAAACGCTTCGTCGCCGCCGCGAAAGCAATTGTGATCCTCAGACAACCCACCAAACGCCACTCTTCGTCAATACGCTACTACCATCTTCCATCCTCTTTTCTGAGGAAGGAAACTGCATTCCGTTTGCAAGCAGATTCACAACAAGTCGAACCCTTCCCGTAACTGAAGTGCTGAGCAACGTGGTCGTCATGGCTATGCGTAACTTCAAATATCGGCGGCGCATCAAGTTGTGCATGTGTGGATATGCTGCAAATGTCACACATGATCCAGTTTGAGTTACAACCAACAATATACGCAAGACTATTTTGCCGGTATTGACCTCAACGAGATATGGGATCTACTTGTCAACAACCCCTCTCAGCAACCTGATGGCGATTCACAACTTTGCCGTGATTTACCACAAGATATCGATTACCAGGGCCTGGGCGGTACTTCATTTTCACAATTTATTCAATTCAACGCCAATCAGGAATCATACACTGACTTACAACCACCTTCCAATGAGCCTATGCAAGTGGCCAGTGTCCGGAATCTGAACGGTTTTTCCTTTTTGCAGTCCGAGCCATTCATTTCTCACCAAAGGTCCCGTGAGGAAGCGACACGTGGGTCTTTTCCGCACCGGCAACATTCAAAACCGTTACGACGCTTATTACCGATCCTTCCGAGCAAGAATTCTACGTCTCCGCAACCAGCTAGGTACGAGAATAGCCCTATTACGTCTTCTCCCAAACCTGGACTCTTCCGTTGCCCGGAACAAGGCTGTCAGCATTTATCTTTCAAGGACGAAAGGACCTTGAAGCGACATCAGAACAGCAAACATTCCAGTGCTCTCTATGTCTGCCGATGTGGACATTCCAATGGGCGAAAAGATGTTTACCTGAAGCATATAGACAAGCAGAACTGCAGTAGTAAAGGGCCATTCACATGTATTTGTGGCCTTGCCACTGATGATCGTGTCGAACATCGCAAGCATATAAAGGGTTGTGTGACAGGGAAGCGAGGAAGACCTAAGAAGCAGAAAGCTGGCTAATGGTAGACATGTCAAACTTGAAATCGGTAATACAAAGTACATAGTAATATTTCATTATATTTAAAACTACACTTGGACCCTAAGAGCGGTGAGAGAATATCCTCATTTTCATCCTTGCCCCCCGCAGTCCTACCTGGAGCGATGACGAAGGACAGTGTTTCAGGAGCTGAATTTCCAGTATCACCGTCTAAGCCACTTTCGACCGAGAACGGCATCAGGAAAGTCGACAATGTTGGCGGCGTATAGCCCTATTGGCTCCACAGCCATAATTGGTGTACAGCGGATGATGTAATAAATGTCCAAGTTGGGATGTGTTATTTGCGGTTGAGATCAGTGGCTGAAAGCTTATATCACCACACAGAACTTAGTAATAAAACAGAAATATGCCACTAGCATCGTGGACATCCGCCAAGAACTGGCCTTATCAGACCTTTGCATTAGGAGGCGTGTGTATAAATTGCTCAAAGTTTCTGTTCTATCATTGCTATCTGTTTCCTGGAAACATCATCATGGATCAGACGGTTCGCTCGGGCCGACAGACTGGGAGACAGCCGGCTTCCTCATGAATGGATGAGAACCAAGTTCCGTGTTTCAGGTGGTCCAGATCATCTTGGTCATGATCATGATTCTAGATGAGATTGACAAAACGCGTCCAGAAGCACTTGGAGAAGGAAGGTTCTCCTGATATCGCAAAAGGACGGATGGCATGGTGGCAAAACAAGATGTAAATCTAAACCTTACAATGTCCCGTAATGAGGGCAAGCTTTGGATATGTTTTGCAGTTGAGACCTGTGGCTGAGAGCTTATAATTACCACACAAAACTTAGGCCAATCTCAGTGACCAAGATCATACCACGACGATAAAGACCAATTACCTTGGCTAAGAAGGCTCGTGTACCAGAGTCTCTTCAAAGCACCAAAGTCAAAGAGTAACTCAGCTTAGATATTGGCCGAATGAAGTCATGCAACTAGATTACCTGTGCTGGTTTAAGTTCTCAGCCACAAGTCTCAACTGCAAATAATAAATCTACTTCACAACTTAAATATCGAGAGGATGCCATAAAACTTAAGATATCTATTCTAGGTGATAAAAAGCCTTAGGTAAACTTAGCATAATTTAGTATAGTTTAGTATAGATTTAGAGGATCTTCGACTAAGTATCTTAGCATCTTAGTTTAATATTAGAAGTCTGCTTACGCCCTGGGCATATTATACTAAATTGCTACAGCGTTAAGTTTGTAAGAGGAGAACCTTCCTAGATTATGACTCTTTGACCTGCCTCGAAGTCATGTAACCGGCCCACTTTATTTTTCATATATAAGGCAGGTTCAAACCACATCGTCACCACCTTGAACCTCTCAAACTCTCCCAGCATCGCATCCTTTGCAGACTACACCGTTGCTCCTTTACTATACTTTCTCCTGAATTGTCGATCTTCCTACCGAACCCGACCATGACCCGCAACAGCTCCATCGGGGAGATCCTCGCACCTGGAGATGCAGCCCAGCTGATCGACCTTGACCTTGTCAATCTCCCCAACCCGCCTAATGGCTCTATACAGATCCACAAGCGGCGACTAAATCGCACAAGCGATGAAGAACACAAGCACATTCCTCTCAATGTCAATGTCGAATCCCGCCCTGACGCATTTGTCACTATCCCGGAGAAGCTCATCTCGAAAGAAACCATCGAGTATGTCGGCTTCAACAGCGACAAAGCGAGGGAGATTTGGAACGGTTGGACCGCCTGGCCATCTGGCCCCATTATTCGTGAGATTGACATTGGCGATGAGACCTGTCTCGAAGTCTCGTTCATCGACTGGGTGAAGCGTCATACCGGGAATCCCCTCTCGGATGATGTCTGGGAAGACGATAACTCCGCCTGGGTCCGCCACATGGAGCAGTGCGGTATCGCAGCTGAGCTCCAGTCAAGCATCATGGATCCCCTTTTCAAGGACATGCGGTTATCCGGCACTTGCATTGGCTGGCTTCGAGACACCATCGAAATGCGTTATGAGGGGCTCAGGGGCATCCAACGAGCTTCTGCCGAGCGTGAGAGAGCCCTTGGTCATCAGGGGACTTCTGCCGAGCCCCGCAGACCAAGGTAAGAATACTCAAAGCCTTAGGTAAGTTTATCATAAACTGCCCTAAATTATGATGACATTATCCAATTCTTAGATTACTTTAGACTAGAGTCTTCTAACATCGAACCTAGTGAATCAGCCTCCGGACGTATACACACACTCGCAGGGCCACCAGTCATGGACGACGTCACTGTGCTATACAAAGCGATGGATCAAGCACGGCTCGACGGCCTCTTCGATCCTCAGGGTGCTCTCGACAGAATTAGTGTCCTTCGGTCAGCCCCACCGACAGACTTCAGCAGGAACAAGGCCATGTACTATTTCACTCCAGACCTCAACGTGGCCAAGAGATACGCTGCTTGGGTAAAGCGACGAGGGCCATCCGCTATTATAGTGCAGATTGCAGTTCAAGATAGCGTAATCACAGGCATGGACCCTCCCGATATCCAATGCGCTTTCTGGCCAAATTCGAACTGGCGGGAGCTGATTTGGCATTGTCGCACCGAAACCACATCAAAGGAGACTGTCAATTACGGGCGCGCCGCTCTTATCATTGGAACGATCGCTAATAGACCCAATGTATACTATCACCAGCGCACACCCGAAGAGCTTGTTACCGAAGCTTGTGTTGTCAGAGTCCGGGGACCTAACAAGGGCGGCGACCGAGCAACAGTCCAATATGTGTTTTCGTCCGACTACGGGAGAAAGCTCCTTGAAGATCAAGCCAGAAACACCATCAGGATCTTTTCGTTCGGGACACTTGAGCTGAAGAGTTGGACCAAGGAAAATCGCAAGTTTTAGATAATCAAGGGGTTTGAATGCAATTGCACAAGGAACAAGAAAGCTTCTGATCCTAAATTTAGGACCTAAATATGAGTAGGTACTCTAAAGATCACTAAGCTTATCCTAATTTATCCTGAGTTTACCTAAGTTTGCCTAAATACACCTAAGCAGTTATATTCTTTAGAAAGAGGTCTTAGATCTTTTTGCTTCTCTTTTATTGGTAATGGGGATCTTGTGGTCTACCTATGTCAAATTGCGCTCAGACTCCATACCCTCATCCCCAACCTCATCCTCACCGTGATCTTTACTTCTCATAATCTGTACTAACTATGACATCCTTCCACTCATTCAACAACTCCAACGTCTCCTCACACTTGCTTCTAATAAAAACATCTGCATCACTCCCCAGCACAATCCGAACCGGAACATCCCTCCCCTGTCCAACCCCCGTCCCCGTCAGAATCTCAACAATAACCCTGGTGCCCTTCTTAACATCCCCAGGCTGATTATCATCCGTCTTGTCCAACATCTTTCTCGTCTTACCCGTTGGCGTGTTCTCATCTTCATAAACATCTAGACGCTTCTTTGTAACTGCCCTCACACCAGGGTTCAGGAAGCTAGTGCGGAAGTAACCTGGCTCCACAACCGTGGCGACGATGTTGAAGGGTTCCAGTTCGTAGCGGAGTGACTCGGCAAGGGAGGATACGCAGGTCTTTACCATTGAGTAGACAGAGTATGTTGCGCCACCTCTCCAAGAAGCGATGCTTCCAAAAGTAGCAATGGTACCGCGTTTCCCATTCTGTCCGATACTCTGCTCTCGCATTCCAGGTAGAAAAGCCTTGATGGTATTGAAGACACCAAAGACATTGGTGTTGAAGCTATCGTAGAGCTCTTGCTGCGAAACTTCCTCTACTGCACCGTCAAGAATGTATCCCGCTGCATTGATGAGATAGTCGACGCGTCCATGCTTGGTCAAGACTTGTTTGGCGATTGCTTCGAGGTCGGAGAGGGGAGATGTCACGTCGAATGCGAGCGTATGTGCACCCGCGTCGGCGAGGTCTTGGACGCGTGATGTGCTGCGTGCAGTGGCGATGACGGTGTGGCCGAGGTTGAGGGCATTAAGGGCGATATCATGGCCGAAGCCTGAGGAGGCGGCTGTGATGAACCAGACTGGGGAAGACATGTTGAAGTTGTACGATTGCTATATGAATGACCAGTGTACGTGGCTTGAGTGTAAGTGCGAATGGCTTGTAATGAAGCTTGCAAGACAAGTGGTGATTGTCGTTGGAATCATCCTCAAATGAAACATCCACTCCTTTATGTACTTTTCTACCCGGTTCATCTTGTTCAGTTCATTCGATGACATTATCTCCGACCCAAACTCCTCAACACCATCATTCTATCACCGACTGCCCATCTCCCAACTATCGCCGATTGTTAGCGTCGCCACATTTCGGCGTTAACCGCAGTAAGCAAGCCATACCAACACACCAATTGGCAGTTGCTGATCACGGAAAAAACCTGTTTCATCACTCGAGGCTGGATGTAAGTGTTTCGGCGATAGCTTCACGCGGAATGACGAAAGAGCAATGTTCAAGTTGTGTTGATACACTAAGAATGCCATATCATACCAATCTACATAGATCATGCAATGCCCCAAACGCCGTAGCCGTAACTCCGGGCTCATAAACAATCAAGCACGCACCCATCCAAGGCCATCAAGGCAATCTCAATCTCAATCTCAATCTGTACAGATGCATACGTTTCACCCTTCTCATATCAATCGCCTATCGCAATGTGTAGCCTCTGCTGTCCTGACGGCGATGAGCAGCTACTCCTCCCGTACCAATGGTGATTCGTCGTGGCGCACTACCCGCCATTCCACCCTGAGGACTTGATCCAGGGCCTTCCATTCGAGTGACTGTGTTCATGTTCATGCGTCTAGCTTGACCAGGTGTCAGAGCCATGTCTATCTTGAAGTCGTTGGGGGAGCACGCCATCGGGGGGCTTCGTCTCCTCTCAGCGCTACCTCGGCGGAGTCGAGAGATACCGTTGGTGCTGCTAGCGAGGGCCGCAGGCAGACTAGGCCTAGGTCCCGTACGCTCGGGCAACGATCCCATTGACGATACTCGCTTGGTGCTGGATGCTGTTGTACCAGCCATGATGCTCGCTCTACGAGCCTTCTCCTTCATGGCGGTGCGCAGCGCGGTCTGAAGCTTTCGCGCATCGATAGTACTCGTCTCGGAATCAGATCCAGATCCTGGGGGGTTGTTCTCGTCGTGTATCGTGGGAAGTCGTCTAATCGCTCTAGGAATACCGAGCCCCGATGGCGATGGCGAGAAGTTGCCACTCTTAGTGACATCTAGCGATCGCAGGGGAGGTGTTCGTTGGATATCGGGAGAGGCTTCGAGCTTGAGCGTCATGGTGGGTGCTTTCGGTGATCCATCAGCCAGGGAATGTCTAGGTCCCTTGGAGAGGAAACCCGTCTGGAACCTGCTAGGCTTCGCACCCAAGCTGCTGGCCTCGGGGATCTCGAGGCTAGGGCTTGACTCCTCGACTGTCGATGTCTCAGGCTCGAGATATGAAGGCATGATAGGCGCAACGATAGGCTTCTCAGGCGAGGGAATCGCAGGGGAAGAGTTGTACTTCTGAGGAGTCTTGGAAAAGTCCTCCAATGTGCCCTCCTCCGTCTCATCGTCCCTCCACCGAACTCCACCCTTCTTCTTCGACTTCACTGGCGTGAAGCTGACGCCCTTCTTGGAGGCTCCCAACACCTTACGTCTTCGTGGGGATCCCTTCATGGGGCTGACAGGAACGTGGTCGCTATGCGCGGGCATAAAGTTGGGAGCCGAAACAGGCTTGATGTGCATCGCAATGGCCTTCTTGCGCTTGGGTGTGCCTCGCTTGCTGGGCGAGAAGACTTCGACAACGGGCATGGAGCCATCGGGCTTGACGACCTGGCCGGCAGCTGTGAAGCCGGTTTGGAGGAGACGGTTAATCATCTCCTTCGCATGAGCGACTGCTTCTTCCTCATCCATGCCGAGCGTATCGGAAAGTGACGCGAGAATATCGAACTGTGCAGTGAGGAGCATCTGGATCATGGCAGCATCGCCAGCCTTGTCCTGCTCCAAGACTTCCCTGTAGGCTTCGCGGTTGAAGTTGGCCTTGATCAGCTCAGCTTCACGGGTCAAGTTGTCGGCTTCTCCGTTGTCAGCACCCTCGACACCTTGTAGTTGTTGCAAGCTGTGCGACAGAGCTGTATCGATGGCTCGGTCCCATGCAGACTTCTCCAGCTTCTGGTGGATATGGTGTCGGCTGTTTTCCAACTCTACAAGGATACCTTGAGCAGTCTTTCGGATGGCGACAAGGTTCTCTGGCATCGCATCTTCATCTCCTCGTTCGTCGCAGACGGTATCAAAGGCAGCAATCCATCCGGAGAGCATACCAATGCGACGCTCGAAAGCCTTGAGACGCTTCATGTTGGTGATACGCTCTTGACGCTCAGCAGCAGAGTTCTCGTAGGCGGTGCGCAGTCGCTGAATTCCTTCGCGAGCCATGGCATCCCGCTTGTCGCATTGCTTTCGGAACTTGGCAAAAAACATAGCCTCAGCGTCCTTCTGCTGGGCCTTGAGCTCGTTGATCAAGGCCATCTGTTCGTCGATCTTAACCAAGAAGTCCTTGACGTGGCGGTTGACGTTGAAGACGTTGCGCGTCACCTTGGTCTGGATATTCTTGGCCCGGTTGGCATATCGAAGGGTGTTTTGTGTCTCGTCGAAATGGGCGCTCGATGGCGATACACAGACAATCATGACGGTCTTGCAGTTGCCGCCGAGGGAGAACTTGAGCAGTCGAGTAAGCTTGCTGTTTCGGTAGGGAACGTGCTGCTTTTGCCGACGGTCGCAGAGGGCGTTGATGCAGCTTCCAAGGGCGAGGAGGGATTTGTTGATGTTGGCACCTTCTGTGAGACGCTCGCCGCGGTTCTTGGTGACGGATGCTCGTTCGGAACCAGCAAGATCGATAATACTGAGGGTGGCCATGGTGTGAGGTTCGCTGGCACCGGCTGATCGGTCCTTCTGAGCGATGTTGATCTGAAGAACGGCGTGTGATCGTGAGGAGGTAGCGTTGGCCTCGGTGGGCGAAACTGTGCGATATTCGTTTCCTTGGACAATGATATCCATGACCTCCTGGACATCCTTGGGATGGTGGCTCGTCAATCCAGACACAGTGACAGCCTGGTTGCTGTCCTCTCTGAGCATCAATCCGCCCTTGCTCCCACCAGGAACCAACAAATCGCGAATCGTCTCGTTGTAAATCTCAAGGTAGCTCAGGCTCAGCTCGGTCACCTTGTCTTGGCTACGTTCCTCGATTTTCTCGAACAGTTCCTGCATGGTCATGAAGATGATACCGGGATGTTGGGATGTACCAGTAATGGTATGTGTCTTTCCGCAGCCTGTAGCGCCGTAGGCGAAAACGGTCGCGTTGTAGCCATCGAGCACGCTGTCGAGGAGGGTTCGAGTAGTGCCTTCGTAGACGTCGGATTGAGTTGTGTTTTCGTCGAAGACGCGGTCGAAAGCAAAGACTTGATCTTTGACCTTTTTCGATGAGGGTAGGACTGAGCGGGAGAATTTCTGAACGGGGCTGTCCTCGGGAGGATCAAAGACTCTGTCTTATGTCAGCGTTTGCGTTTGTTGTAGTGGGAACGATGCGCGTACAAACAACGATCATCGACAACCTTGATAACGTTTCGAATGCCGCGTTGGTGCAGCTTTGGTGTAGGTGCAGCGGCAAGGGAGCCATCGCCGAGGAAAAGGGTTCCGTCATCGTTCTTTTGTCTGTCACGCCGTTAACGAACGTACTCCACAATATCGACCGTATTGCTTACAGTTGCGCAGCCTCTCGAATCGTAAAAGGTCGAACTCGAACTATAATAACTGTCAGCTCCAGCACTGCACTCAACGAGCGCACATCATACCAGCAACAGTGATGGAATTCTGCCCAGCAGCAGCTGAAGCACCCATGACAGCCATGATATTCTTCTTCGCTCGATTCTCGACGTTGGTGCAGTCCCGAGCTCTTGCACCTCAAGCTTTCAGTATCGACGAACAGTGCAGCCGTTAAGAGTAAACAAAGCTTAAAAAGAAAGGCACGCTCGATGCGGAGCAGATGATCATAGAAACAATGTTCGAAAATGAACTCGAACAAGAAAGAAAAAAATAAAAACAAAGACGAATAGCTCTGTGTACCTGTTGTCGTTAGTTAGTAGTAGTAGACTACGAGCCGGGCGTTAGTTGTAGAGAAATCAATTCAGAGCTGCTGAGCACGGTTAGAGGTGACGTCTGGTTTGTTTTTTGACCTTTTTCGGAGGCGTTGCTGTGGTGACAGCCTAGCTCCATTTTTATCAGGGGTTCTCCAAGTGGTATTCATGCGGGTGTTTTTGGCCCCTGGAGGTGAGGCTGGACAAGCTATTAAACAATAGAATTTGAGTCATGTTATGAAGACATTTGCCAGGTGTTGATGACTGATTTGTGGCTTTATTGTTGTTGACCTCAAAGCTCGAGATGCTGATACGAAGGAGACCCTTGGTAATAGTGGCTAGAGTCCTGACCTTACCTTACCCTGTATCATTGTGCCATTTATCTCCAATAGCCTACAATGCGAAGCGATTTGAATTGAGATTCCTTATGGTCAATATGATGCAAGTTGCTCGAATTTTGCGCACGCTTGGAGACGTATTCATTACCTTTTCCCTTTTTCCTAGTGTTATGAACACGGAGTTCCCATGTTATCGTGTCACAGCCTCCACTTACAAGGCCCATCCATACGGCCGTCACAATAACCAACATCCATGGATAACAGCAGGGTTCACAACACATACCGCTGGTCAAAACAAAACAGAATAAACATCGAATGACACAGGGATCACAAATGACCTCTAAATGATTCTCACGATACCGCTGTATACTTATGTCACAGCAAAAGTGGTGTCGCAAACACATCTCCAAGTAAAAATCACCATCAATTTACCATTTAGTTTACAACCTAACGCCTACCATGCAACAAAAATACCCCAATTCACAAGAAATAGTGACAACATCCATCCCGCCTAACTCACAGTCTCCGGTACAAACGCATACCGCGGCAGCATCGACATCCTCTCCTCAGGACTAATCTCCGCATCATCGTAGAACATCTTCGCCTTCTTCTCCTTCTTCTTCTTCTCGCCACCTTCTTCCTCTGCCTTAGTCGCTGCTGGCTTGATGCCCGCCTCGGCCATACGGATCATCTGGTCAATATCGTCGCCGGCACCACCGTTCCAAGATCCACCTTGTGTCGGTCGCTGGGGTAGACCAGCTGCCGTGGGGAGCGCGCCGGATGATGGGCGTGCGGGGAGATTGTTGGCGGAGAAGGTGTAGGGCTGGGCTGGGTTGGGGGATTGTACGGGATAGCCTTGTTGTTGGTCGAAGGATACTTGGGGAGGGGTCTGGTACGAGGGATTCTACACATATTAGCATAATCCAGACGGACCGTAGAGAAGAGAAACTCACAAAGGGAGCTTGCGGTTGCGTCTCAGTATTTGCAGCCGCAGCGGGATCAACACCTCCATTGGCAGCAATCTCCAGCTTCCTCTTTCGAAACTCAGCCAATCTCTGCTTCAGCTCCTCCGGCGACTCAGTCTTGATCTTCTTTTGCGCATGTCCCTGTCCGGGCAGTGGATTTCCCGTCGCGATCTGCCTATCCTTCTGCGCCTGCTGAAAGTTCTGTAGGATGCGGTTGCGGTGCTGATCGAGCATGTCCTGGGGAATACCCTCCATGCCAAAAATCTCCACCTCAAGACCCTGTCTGCTCGGAAGCGCGTTCTCGACCTGTGTGAGGTTTTCCTTGTGGACTTGGTTCATGTGCACGGAGAGACCTGTGGCGAAAGCTGTCAGCGCGGCTTTCGTGGAATTCGGGTGATCAAGACAAACCTCCTGCTGTGTTGAGACGACGACCACAGCGGTCGCATTTGAAGTGCTTTGCCTTCTGGTGAGAGATGAGAAGCTTGAGATCTTCGAAATCACGCTCGCCTGTGATAGGAATGTTAGCATTGAGTGATCAGAGCGCAAGCCGCAGGATTCGTACAGTAGTAGCACCAGGGTCGACTGAGGACCTCCTCGATGTCAGCGTGACTGCGTCGCTTCTTGCCCATCTTGCTGTTGATGTCGGATACGTGGTACAAGTCGATAAGGATAATGCGCGATACAATGCGAGCGCACAGAGGTTCCTGATAATTGTCGAATCGCAATATCTTGGACGTGGAGCTTAGAACTAAACGCGACTCGAAAAAGAGTGGGTAGCTCCGTCGGAGAAGCTCCGGTTAAAAAGAGCGGATGCCTCAACACCAAGCATCAAAGATGGCACATATTAGACTTTGCCATTACGAGGGTAACTTTTTCAGAGTTCCCATCTTGAAAGTAAAGTGAGAGATTGCGTGTGGCAGTTTTGCATGTAGTGAAATGTGATGTGTATAGTGATTATACATTGATTATATACGTCTATAAGATGAAGGCAAGTATTTATATCGCAGAAGCTTAAAAGCATCATCCAAACTCGTCTCCCAATGCCAGAATGCATAATTTTTACCGTCAAAACCCCATCAATACATATATCATCAATCCTTGTGGTTGAAGCGCCTTTTTGAATCATCAGGATTCTTACCCATTATAAAAACTCCCCAGTTACAAAACGCCCCAGTGAATGCTCCCCTGTCAGAATCAAGATCCATTTGGCGCCACCTGGTCAAAAATTATCAGCGGCCACTGGCCTCCCTGCTGAATGCTGTTGATGTCATTTGCCGAAGGGCTGGATGTGACGCCCGGGACGCCCGCGCCTGTCGAGGCGTCTCGTGTGTTGCCTCCGAGCGTCAAGAGTGTCGATGCGCTGAAGCGATCTTGCGTGTCAGCGATGGCTGATGTCCAGTCGTGCCAGGTGTTTCCGCGGCTCTGCCACATCATGTCGGGCTGAGGCGCGACCTGAGGAGGCTGTGAGAAGGCGAGCATAGGGTTTACTTGCGCCACAGACGACGGGAGGGCCGATGTGGTAGCTGCAACTGCAGCTTGTGCTGATGTGTTGTAGAACATGGCACCAGTGTCGTAAGCTGGAGCTGCCATATTGTTTTGTGGGTGATCATTGTAGGCGAGTGTTGGGTAAGGAGTCTGGCCATTCAGGTCGGACTCGGGAAAGTAGCTCTTGGCAGATGGGATTTCACTTTGGATCCCTCCACTGGTAGGCGCGGATTGGACCTGAGAAGATGGGTAGCTTGAGGCTGGCTCCTGTTTGACATCAGGTGTGGCAGAAGGCTGAGCACTCTTTGTCTCCTTGTTACGCATATCATGGTCGATCCACGCAATCGTGCGGTCAATGATGTTTCCAATTTCAGTGGCGATGCTAGAATCCGAGCCTGTCGTATTGTTAGGGCTGACTGATTTGCGAACTAGAGGCTGGAACTTACCGAGAAGAGAGCCAACTTCCTCCAGAATGCCGATCCAACCGTTCATCTCCTCCCGCAATGTGGCAATGGCCTCTGGAGTCGTTTCGAAACGTCTCTCCCACATGGCAGCCAACATGGTGAAGGTGCCAGCGGTGTACATCGAGGTCTGGTACCATGTCGTATCAAGGCACTTACACTTCTGGATCTCCATTTGACAGTGAAGCATTTGGCGTGAGACATCCTCGCAGATGGCCATGTTCTCAGCCATCATGGCCTTGTCGCTGGTCATGGCCACTGAAGGATGTCGCAGGCAGAGACGGAACTCAAGCGCCCATGTCTTGGCGTAGACAGCTGCCAGACGGGTTTGCTCGGTCTGCTCAACATGGTCAATCACCAGGTGGCCAGGGAGCTCGTCCTCCCACTTCTTGATTTGAGCCTCGAGCGCCTTGACGATGCTGACATAATTTCGCGCGTCCCGTCGAACACTGTAGATGTTGGAGTACATTTCCATGTAAATGGGGATGATCTTGAAGCTGACGATACCTGGCCAGTAAGGGCAAGGAATGTCGCGGGATGTGTCGACGCCTTCATCCGAGAGGAGCTCATCAGCGATAGGCTCGGGAAAGCCGACGTCGAATTCCTCAACGGTGATAGGCATCGGCCGGCCACGACGTCCAGTAACAGCGATATAGACTGTCATGATGACCCAGAAAGCTCTCTTGCGAAGCTCATGTTGAAGATTGTTGGGCTCGCCTGGCTTTCTTGACTCTCGGTGCAGATTCAATTCGAGTGCGCGTTGAAGAGCAAGGTTGGCGACGATTGAAACAACACCGGGCTTGGGGAAAGCTCTGGTATGCTTGACGACCATGGCCATGGCCTGGACCGAAGCCAGGTCTCGGGTGCATGTCAGCTCAAAGAACTTGCTGAGCGCGAAATGGTAGTGACTGTTGGATCGCTCATTCATTTGAGCGCGCTGATCAACCTGCTGCCAGTTTCTTGTGCCGTACTGGAAGCAAATGATGGCGAAAACCATGTGCACTGTAACAAGCTCCGCCACCGAAGGCTCAAAATTAGGTTCATCGTACATGCGGGTCAACTGTACGGCTGTTAGTGATTAAGCTTAGAGGATGGTGCGACAACACTTACCAATCGCATAAAAGAAGGCTTGTGGAGGACTGGGAGGAAAGCGGAGAAGGTCATGAAGTACCACTCGGCGTAAGTAAAGGCATCTTCGCGAGAAGGCATCTCAGCCTGCATGGGAGGATTGACTCTCATGATGGACTGGAGGAAAGATTGCGGGGACTTGTTGTACGATGGCGCCACCTTGCCATCGACTGGAGGCTCCTCCGCATCTGGTGGCTCAAACGATGCGAGGTCGACTGTCATCCCTAGAATTGACAATCGCGTACCCCCAATTGAACTGAGAGGAGCACTGTCCATTCCAACACCAAGATGGTTCCCATGAGGGCGGGACTCTAATGTGCGAGGGAAGCTCGGAGACAAGCTGGGGGCTGATCCAGAGTCCTTGAACAATGCGCTGCCGACTTGAGACCATGTTTCGCCAGTCTTGGGGTCAGGAATTGGGTTGCCCATGTCATCAAAGTTTGAGTCAGAGGGGCACTGTGCATAAAGTGACCACTCCCAGGGCTTGACTTCGACGCCCTTGTTGTCGAGAAGCTTCTCAAGGTCGCGAATGTGGGAGAGCATGTCGCTCTTTTCCCTCTCCAGCTCCTGCATGTATCCTCTTCGCTCTGTACGCCCTGTCACGCGATCTGTAACATAGCATTCGAGGTTTTGGTTGGTGCAGTGGGAGCAGCCTTCTGGGAGTGCATCGCATCGGATCTTTCGAACCTGTAATTTTCGCGCGGTTAGCATGTTGTGAGAGCCTGGCCTGAGATTCATGACATACCTTGCATCTGTCGCAAGCTTGACCAGTGCGTGTATAAGACTGTAGTCGGTTCTTGACAACGCTGGAGAAGTCGTCTGGGCCACGTTCTAGCCTGGGAAGCTTGACTTTGCCGGGAGCTTGAATTGAGCCATCATCTTCATTGCTCGCAGCCCGCTTTGGAGGTCGTCCTGGCATCTTGGACTTGATGCGCGGGGAGATGCCCCTCGATGAAGCAGGTGAAGATCTCGCGGATGAAGTAGCGGAAGACGAAGCGCTCTTGTTGCTGGCGCTCGTGCAGGAGGCGGTGCTGGCCTTTGTCCTGGCCGTGCAACGAGATATCGCGGCAGGCTGGCGCGGGCGGCGCCCAGCGGGTTTTGTTGAAGTCGCAGTCGCAGGGGCCTTTACAGCGGCGAGAGAAGGACTGCAGCTGTAGGCGAATGTATCAGGACCCCAGGCGAGGGCAGGGTAAGATCGGGCGTCGAAGGGCCAGTAGAGAGGACCTGGGCCTGGCTGCGACGTCAACGACAACGACGGGGGAGTAGAAAAG
Organism: Fusarium sp. NRRL 25184; assembly: GCA_013755755.1. Taxonomy (NCBI): domain Eukaryota; kingdom Fungi; phylum Ascomycota; class Sordariomycetes; order Hypocreales; family Nectriaceae; genus Fusarium; species Fusarium sp. NRRL 25184. The sequence continues at coordinate 62,687 of JABSSZ010000234.1, forward strand.
TTGGCGATGGAGGAATTGAAGTTGCGCTGGGATATGGCCTCCATCATACTGGTCTGGGAACGAGGCCTCGAGCTTGGGCCTGGGCTTGCTGGTGCTGGTGCTGGTGCTGCCGGCACTGAGAATGGCACTGTACAGGGGATGGGTTTAGCGGGGAATGCGCTGTGCATTAGCGGCCTTCCGGGTATGGGGGACTCGACACTGGGTGGCGGCCGCAGGTGTAGGCCTCGACGAACCCCAGTGGACGTGTGACGTGAAGACTGACGAGGAGCAGGGCGAGAGGGAGGGAGGGGACAGATGAGATGATTTGCTTGTGATCTGCGGAAGAATGGTCTAGACTCTAGTGGCTGTAGAAAATCTCCTGTTCTTCTGAGTATATTGAAGAACTCGAACAATCAAGGCAATTGTTTGTATATGGTAAAGTATGCACAGTTATTGTATGATGGATCAAGCAGGGATGATGCTGGTGAACGTCAGGTCTTATAAGCAAAGAGATCTGGTGGATGTCTTGAGGTTGTAACCATCCATCCGTGCTTAGTTCACATCTTAGCTTGGCGAGTTAAAATAGCTACACCAACCTTGCCGACCTTACAGTACTAACAGATCTCTCCCGGAGTATCTCTCTCTCGGAGTATCTCTCCCGGAATTGGCGTTGAACAGAATTATTCCCATCGTCAACCTCTCTCTGCACGGAAAGCCCGTACGTCGCTGAGGAAAAGCACAGACAGGTTCTCTCTCTCAAATATGGAAGATAACTCATCCGGAGACGAGGTATCGTCAGGGTCTCAGGAACGGAGAGTCCTTCTAGAAGAAAACCGGTATAATGGGAGAGGCAGCCACGATACCGTGAGTGTTGGATGAATTCTCCGTAGCCCAGAGTATGACATCGGATCTACGGTACACACAGGGCCAGGCCAGAGTTTCCCACAGGAACAGAGCAATGAGGCGCTGCAGGGGGGGACGACTCCACCGTGGCCGTCTAGACCGTGGTCTTGTTCTGGGCAAGCCACGAGATTTCTTGGGAGAAGATGCCGTACAAGCGCAATGATGCTGTGGCTGAAAGAGACAAGGTCAACCTCGGCGGTACCGCAAGACTTCGACCATGACGACTCGTCACCCACGCAAAAGTGTCAAAGGAAAGCGAGCTGATGAGCGGAGCCTAGGGGGCCAAGACTGGGCAGAGTCAGCTAGGTATTGGGAAACTCGTATCATTATGATTTGCATGCAACCTAGACGAATGAAACCATTGATGGAAATGCAACCCTACTGCCGGTACCGAAGAGCCAAGACAAGGCCAGACCAGACCTGTTCAGATTAGTGGTTCTTTTGATTGACTTTTGGTTTATGTCGGTGCCTTGCTGATCCGGTTCATCCTTTCAGCCTTCACTGTCTGTCAGCCTCTCAGGTTGGGCAGCCAAGATGTTCATGATCCCGTTCCCGCCACGGACGGCGTATGTCTGTCAACTTTGATGATGGTAGCGCCGGCCTTGTATCGGAGATATTATGAGTACTCAACGGTGAGAAATGGCCACGATCATTTGAACAACGTGGGTGAAACGGATGAGGCGATTGAGTCTTGACTTGTTACTGAACAATGTGGAAAATATTTAGCCATAGCAATTGATCAATGGTCACAGACATGATAACAGCATAACTCTGTACGGAGTATATCGAGGTCGGCTTCTCCTCACTTCGTGACGTGTTACAGCATCAAATTTGAGTTATCGTAGTGTCAAAGACGAGCATCATGTTGAACATACAGTACGAACACAGTATAACAAACATGTGACGACCCTTGACTTGACATGCCCCGCTAACCAATTGCACAGCCCATCCTAGATCTCACTCTTTTTTACCCCTCCACACTAAACTATACCCAAGATCGAAACTGCTCACTCAAACCAAACCACCATCCAACGTTACGCACTACTAAGAGAAAATTAAGTTACGAAAAATCAGCAGATTTTCTAAACGAACTTTTGTCCATATTCAACTGCCAAGAAGAGTTCAGGTGCTCTTTCTCACTGCCAAGCCCAACTACAACGGCTCTATCGGCTTCCAAGGCCCTGGTCAGCAAAGCAACAATGGCTCTTGAAATAGTCTTTCTCGAACACCTGCCAAACTCGCACAAGGTCTACGTTGCCCTGTTCCGTGACGTACAGAATGCGGCCTTTTTGCACCAACAGCTGCTTGCTCGGAACCCCCAGTTCGAGTACGCCTTCATTGATGCCTCAGTGGTGAGTTCCGCCGCGGAGTACCCGACTTGGGCATAGGGCAGTTTCCATTAATACGGAGCATCATCACCAGGTTGTGTCGCGGCTTCAATTATTATCCGCTGTGTTTAAGGCTACGTCGACGGCTGTGAATGGCGCTCTCAGGACTCCAAACGTTCACTCCGAGATTGTCTGTGCTATGAGTTCTTCTAATAACGTAATATGTCCCTTGTTCCGAGATGTCTTCGTTTGAGGCTGACAGTTCATGCTCAGATTGCTGATGCTTATCGTCGATATGGTATCTCTCCTTCTACCAAGGACCTCATCGTTGTCAAGTTCACATTCCCTGGAGAAGATGGTGCAGAGCCCTTGACACATGACCAGATCTGGGAGCATCTCAAGACCAATGTTGAGGGAGAGGCTTTATCCATCACAGATGATCAAATCTCTACCACCACTGACGTGCCAAAGGTGCGGAAGTACTACAAGTTGAATGGCCTCAAGTGGCTGGACGATATCAAGGATGAAAAGGCCAAGCAGAAGGAGATGGAGTCACTCGTCATCGGCGCAATGGCTCTAAGGGGTGTTTGAAGCACAATACCAAGTCAAATGCTTCACATTCAATCAAATAATCATCGTTAAAGACTAAAAACGTAAGTCATTTCTTCATCTATGCTTGATCTATCTCGGATATTGAGATGCTAGACGCCCTGGACTCCTGATCGCTACCCATGATGCAAAACAAAAGAAACAAAGGCATTGATATCAAGTTCTTTTCTCTTCCCCTTTCCCTTTTCCCTTTTTTAATTTTTCTTCTTTTACTTCTTTAAGCCAGGCCGACGGCGCTCTTGCATCGTCGGACAAGCTCGGCCCAGAGAGCATCCCGGCTGCCCCTGGTTCGCTGGACGGCATCCTTGTTCTCGTGTGCGCGTCGGAGGAGGTACTTCATGCACTCGCCAGTGGTTCCCCAGACGAGGTACTTGTAAGCGGGCAGAATCTTGGTCTTGTCAGACTGGCCAGCCTCGACAAGCTCACAGCTGACCTCGTCAGCCATACCCTGAAGTTGGGCAAAGGCAATGTCGGACTTGGCTCGGCCAGCCTCCATGATAGCACGGCTTCGTCGCACGGACTCGGCATTGTGAGAGGCGACGACAAGGCTGACAGCGGGGTACTCGCCGGAACCCTTGACGTCAATGTTCCACTCGCGGGTGAGGACGCTGGCAGCGAGGGAGTCGAAGCAGGCATCGGTCTCCTCCTTGGTGTCGTGGAAGAGCTCGCGGGGATCGGAGTTGAGATAAGCGCCACGGACAAGCTTGACACCGAGAGCAAAGTTCTCGATTTGAGCGAGCTTCAGGTGGTTGGAGAGAACCTCGGGGCACTTCTTCTTGTAGGCTTGGTAGGTACCAAAGATGACAGCTTCGCCAAGTCCCTTGTTGTACTTGCGAGTGAACTCGAGAGTCCAGTCGTCAATGCCGTCCTGGAGCATGTCCTGCTCGGCGTCGAAGAGGAGGCGGACACCTCGCTCGTGAGCAAGTTGGCAGATGGAGTCGATGGCCTTGTACATGGCGGGGCTGGGAGGAAGGCGGTCCTTGAGCTGGTAGAGAGCGATGCTTCCGGCACCAGTGAACTTGAGGGCGACAAAGTCACCGGGCTCAGCAAGTCGGACAGTCTCGAGGGTGCCTCGGGCCCAGGGAAGAATCTCGTTCTGAATGCACTCGTCGGTCTCCATGGCACCGTTCTTCAGACCCTCGCCCTCATCCTTGGTGAGGACAACTTCCCTGGCGTAGTTCAGAATAACACCAGTGAAACCAATGTTCTTGAGTCCATCAATGGTCTTCTTGATCTCGGGTGACTTCTCGCCTGCGCAGAACTGGGCGTAAAAGGTCTTCTTGAGGAAAAATCGCAAAAGAGGGTTCTTGTCGGGGTTGAGCAGAGGGTTGGTGGTGTTGGCCAGAATACCCATGACGTGCAGAGAGGGAGGTAGGAGCAGAGGCGAGGATGAGACGGTCATGGTGGCGAGAGATCGGAGAATCATGATGAGAGGGAGAACGGAGAGAGGCGCTTTGCTGGAAGCGATGGGAGGAAGAGGGTCGGGAATTTGTTGCTGCTCGACGATGGTGTTTGTGCGTCGCTCAGAGGAGTGGATGTGACGGCGGGCGACCATGTTGGTCTTTGTGATGGTGAGGCATGGTCGGAGTGTGTTGATGGTGATGGCGTTGGATGCAGTCGCCCAGCGAAGGGGCTGGGCAGTCCCTCGCCGAAGGGCCAAGCTCATTGTATGAGATGTGTGTGTGTGGTGTTGAGTTTAAGGTCCTAGGTTGGTAGTTGAATGAAGAGAAGATGCTGGATCAGTATCGAGGGATCCAGATGGTGATTGTGTTGGTGTTAGGTTTGGTTTACGGAGCGATGATGCAAGATAAGTCAGGTTAGGTTCTATCTGGTTAAGTTTGTGGAATGGGCAATCGAATTGGGTGGCAGAGAGCTTATTATATCCATCTCAGAGGGCAGTGACTATCAGTGTCGGTTGACTGCGGTGCTTAGGTTCGCTTGGTGACTCTGGTCTGTGCCTGGGGCGTGTGAGGGAGGTGGCGCTATCTCCAGCCCGATAATCCATATCTCCCTTGCCCTGTTTGTTTAGCCTTCCCCATTCCACAGTAGAAAAAGGCCAATTCTTCTTCGCCATTGATCTCCAGTTGAGCTAGTCATTCATGGTCATGTTTACGCTATACCAAGGGCCCCCCCTGGTTCTCCGCAGAGGCCGAGCCAGACCGGCCCGTGACTATCAAAATACACTGCAGGCAAAGGGAAGAAAAGAAAAGGGACCCAGCTGTACGGAGCTTATCAGCCGTCACGTGGCTCATTTTAGCTTGAGCATCACCATGATGGCCGAAAGTAGCCGTTGAGGGGCGTGGGGGGTGCAAGCCCACGATAATTGGGGAGATTAGAATGGGAAGCTGGGGATTTGGTTTGGTTTCTGTGATTGCCGCAACAGGCCGCGATCCCAGTAAATACGTGTTATGTAATTGGTGACACTGGCAAAGCTAGCATGCACAGGGCATTGTGGGGAAACCTTGGAGATGCATCACCAGCATTCTCTTAACTGTTTTGAGATTGACAGTGTTGGCTTGTGCTGAGACCTGAGACGTCTTGTGACTTGTTCTGATGACGATATGTCCGTGTCTCTAACTTTCATCATCAGAGCCAACTTCCATTGTTGGTCAATGATGTGCAAGGGGGCTGACGATGATGTGTTGTTTGCCGTTCGGTTGATAAGGCGATATGGATAAGATATGCCGACATCTAATCCCTCCAATGGATGACGAATGGGGCTCTGCCACCGTATCTCAATGGCCTGGAACATGAGAGACAGAAAAGTGTTCGATCTTGCTAGAAGTCTTCTGCAGCGTTTGCTTATCGATGATGTCTCCATAAATGACCGACCAAAGCCGCTGGCCCTGGGCTGGTCTACGGGAGAGGCGTTTACCTAGAGAGTCCTAAACTCGGAGGGCCCCGATAACAACGACACTAGCATATTTTTTTATCTCTGAATTGATCTTGCACCATCCATGTTATTCCCCTGTGCTGCTCTCTGGTCAGTGCGATAACTCATGAACCATTAACCAAGTCGTGATATATCTACAGTTTTTGTATTATACATAGAAGAACCAACCCAATTGCATCACAATGCCGGTCGAGCATCATCATCGTCCCTGGTCTTTGACCTCCGACCTCGCAAGAACTCGACATACCCGATCGGTCTGCCTCGGGCTAAGCCAAGCACATCTTGAATCCCACCATACGCAAGACCAAACAACAACCCATATCGCGCGGTCCGGGCGGCGGTTGTGAGTGACAGGCGATCTAGATGCACACGCCGAGTATCGGCGCTTGTTAGCTCGTCTCTTTCTGCCGCCTGCAAAGTAAAGCAATGTAATGTAATGTGAAAGAAAACCCCTGCTCCACATCATGCAATGCTTGCAATATCTACCCGTCGCTTTCCATCATCAAAGCTCCCAAAACGCCATGCATTCCCCATATGGGGTTTTGCGCAATACCGTTTCCCTTAGTCAAGCCGAGGTCTAAAGAGATAACCTAAAGAGAGAAAGAAAAAAGAATTGACCACTTACGCCAAAGAGAAAACGCGCCAGCGACTGTAAGCGTAGCTATCGTCGTAGAAAACATGTCGCTCGTCCCGCGATATCGATCGACCGTGCTCTCAAGCGACAAGGCCAGGAAGCTCCAGAAGCCCGTCTTCAGACCCATGCGGAAGCCCTCTCGTATGCCGCCCTGCATAGCGTGGTAATTCTTGCTCTTGTGGTAGAAGTACCACCCTGTCGTCGTGTCGGGCATCTTGTGCGCATGCTCCGCCCGGAACCGCAGCTGCGCCATCTGTCCGCCCTGCGTCGCACCAAGCGAGAAGCCCACGACTGCTGACGAGATTGTTCCCAGCATGAGCCGCATTGGCGTCGCGATGGACAGTCGCGGGTTCGTGTCCTGGGGGAAAGTTAGATCTGAGGGCATTGGTGCGCCGGGCCAGGGTGACGGTGTCAGGGTCGGCGACGGAGCGGCGGCCATTGTGGTGAAGCTGGGAATAATAGTAGGCTGTGGTGTGCTTCTGTTTTCAGAGAAGGCCGAGATTGTCGCGAGGCTCTGCGGCTAGTGGAGTCTCGTCTCGGTGGTGGGATGCGGAGAACGAAAGACCAGCCGGAGTTTGCAATTCCGGCGGTGGATGCTGCTTTTTTGGCGCCGCTTGGAGTCGGTAATGAAGAAGAGGGGTTGGGCTTGGGGTTGGAGTTGGTAATAAAAAGATGACAGGCGAAGGCCCGATAGAGATATGTTCTTGTATCGTGAGATTTGAATATGTAATTGAATTGACTTCGCTTCGATGCTTGCCTGATGCGAACTTGAGGCTCATGTCATGATGGACAGTGCGCTCATGCATTAGTACAGTATTCACGCACGGTCTGTCTTCACATGAAGCTGGCCATCGAGTTGCAGAGTCAGTGGTTTTTGATGGTCAATGAGTGATGCCAAGTTCAACTGCATTACGACGAAATAAAGCAGGGCTACTTCCTAGGCCGTGCTCATTCTCTTCATTCATATCCTCACTCCAATGGTGTGTAACCGCCATGGTCGGTCAGATGTTTCCATCAACAGTTTCGATGCATGTCCCAGGGTAGCATTCGGCTTCTAGAAACTGTCCCTTTATGCCTTGCTCTCGTTCCTGGATCTTGCTGCTGAGCTATCACAAATCCTTGAAGATGACGTATCAATAGTTCAGTACCTATAGGACAGCGTTTCTGCACTCCATCGTAAGCTCGGATATCCATACATCTCGATGTCAAAGCCTGCCTGTCCCTCCATCTACGCGCTCTCACGTGATGCCGCGCCGAGCTGGGCCGCGATTCGCCCCACCATTAAGAGTCTCGATGCCCCTCATGGGACAAAGAGAGGCAGCTTTAACCTCTGACGTCTTCCTCAAACCTTTGAAACAAGATTAACAAAATGGTACTACACAGATCGACTTACTTTCTAACGCGTTTCGATACTAACAACACCCCAGACTGACGTTGATGACGCAAACATCTCGGTGCGCTTCAAGCACGGCATCCATACCATCTATCTCTTCATCGACGCCCTCGCCCCCTTCTCCAGCGCCGCCACTGAACTCCTCAATGTTCTGATCGAACGATACCCCGATGGACTCAAAAAGTCATTTGGTTCTCCCGAGAAGACTACCTTCGATGCAGACTCGACCCTCGCGTTTGGCGCATTGAAGACGCCGAATGACCCCTCGAGCGGATGGGTTAAACTCAAGACGGGTGATGGAGAGAAGACACCAGCAGCGTTAGGACTGAAGAATAATAGTCTTCTAGCGTTTGTGGTGCTGGATGAGGAGGGTGATGAGCCAGAGTTTGAGGTTGAGTGGCCTAAGGAGGATGAGGAGCTTTACGAGGAGTAATTCAGCAACGAATCTTGAGATTTATCCGGCTTCGAATACCTTTCTGCGACGGCATACTGTTTCCCCTCGAAGCTGGGCGGGAGATGCACCTACGATGCGAGGCTGGCGTCGAGAACGGCGCCTGAAGACTTACACTACGGAGCTCTCACGGAACGAACATAGTCGTACGACGCCTCAATGGGCCTGTAGAATCACTGAGAGAATGTGAAAAGAAATATTAAAGTAGATACCCAATTGAACGCTTTACATGACACACAGCAAGGATGAGCTGAGCTTGGGTAAAGATCATCAGGGTAGGTAGCATTGTAGGCCAAAGCATTTGGGTCGCATTGATCAAAACATCACGACGCCAGAACAGAGACAGTCAACTAATAAAACCAAGCATATTTTTAAGAACAGAGAAACTCACCATTGTTTCAATTCCGTCTTACATGACTCGCTGAATCAATGATGCGGCGTTGCTCTCCCCTGGAAAAGGGGCCCATGTCGCATGACTAAGCCATTTAAACTTCACGTGTCGTCAATTCTCCAGGGGTAGACTAAGGTACAGTACCTTAAACCAGGGACCAACACTAATTCTCCTTTCCAGACCAAAACCGTTTGCGCCGCTCCCAACAACGTCCCGTTGGCCTTTTTAAAACATCACCGACGTGGCTTGCGCATGAGGTTGACTACATGAAAGTCGTGGCTTTTCTCCGCCATGGCCTGGGCCTACTGGTGCCGCTCTCGATAGCCTTCACAATCTACCTCTACATATTCCCCATCGTCCAGGGATGCGCATTCCCTGTCGAGTCGAGAGATAGTCAAGAGGCTTATGACCTGACGAAGAAGTTACACTGGCCTTCGAAGCCGACTGCGGAGGATCATGCTAAGCTTGCGCCTTTTCGACTCCTTGCGCTGGGAGACCCTCAGCTAGAAGGCGATACCTCGATTATTACGAACTACCTGGGCACTTTTCCTCATGTGAAGAGTGTCTTTCAGCATGCGACGTTTCAGACGACGCATTGGTGCTTCCGCGAGCGAGTGCGAAAGATAATACACGACATTGTCGATATAATCATGGAGGATCTTCCCTACTACCTCATGTCGCAGCGCAAGCGGTTCGATCTATGGGGCAACGATTTCTACCTGGCGCATATCTACCGCCAAGTCAATTGGTGGTCCAACCCTACCCATGTTTCGGTACTGGGCGATCTTGTCGGTAGTCAATGGATCGACGACAAGGAGTTTGAGAAGCGAGGCCGACGATTCTGGAACCGTGTGTTCAAGGGAACCGAGAGGCTGTCCGACGAGTTGGCGCAAACTCCGAGTAACGATTATAAAATTTCTGGCGTTTTGGATGGCAGCGATGAAGCAAAGCTTTGGAAGAAGAGAATGCTCAACGTGGCAGGAAACCACGATATTGGATACGCTGGAGATTTGACCGAGGAGCGATTAGAGCGCTTTGAACGAGTTTTTGGAAAGGCGAACTATGAGCTACGGTTCGAGTTGCCCATCACAGATCCCGAAGCGATAGCTACGATGTACTCTGATTCCAATCCCGAATCGAAACGGGTCATTCCCGAGCTTCGCATTGTTGCTGTCAACGATATGAACCTTGATACACCGGCGAAGTCTCTTCCTTTACAGGATGCGACATACGGCTTCATCAACAACGTCATCTCGTCCGCTGGCTCTGTTGAATATCAGGGCCATTTCACCTTGATTCTCACGCATATTCCCATGTACAAGCCAGCAGGCATCTGCGTTGACGCTCCCTTCTTCGACTTCCACACTGCAGCAGATGGCGGAGGTCTCAAGGAACAAAACCAACTCAGCTCTGATGCTAGTCGGGGTTTCTTGGAAGGAATTTGGGGCATGAGCTCAAGGGGAACCGCACCAGGCGGTGGCTACGGTCGCGCAGGTCTAATGCTCAACGGCCACGATCACGCCGGCTGCGACACGTACCACTACATCAACCAGACAAACGGCACAATTCCCTCCCAGCGTCAGTGGGAAGTAAAAACCTGGTCCGACGCACAAGATCTGAAGATCCCAGGCACAGATGGCATACCGGGCCGACGCGAGATCACCGTCCGCAGCATGATGGGCGACTTTGGCGGAAACGCCGGTCTGCTGAGTCTCTGGTTCGACCAGGAATCTTGGGAGTGGAAGTATGAGTACGCCACGTGTCCGCTGGGAAGCCAGCACTTCTGGTGGTTCGTGCACATCTTTGACTTTATCGTGCTGGTGTGGATGCAGTCGTACGCTGTGCTCTCTGTGATGGAGGCTTATGGTGTTGATGTGGACGGGCCGTTTTGGAGGGGCGTGTCACGGATGAAGGATTTTGTGCTGCGACGGAAACAAAGTATCAGTGATAAGAAGTAAAAGTGTTTGGATAAACGATGTTTGAGTAGTGAATTTTCTTATAGAATACAAAGCGTTCTGTTTTTTTTTGTTTCGCTTGGGATTGCCGTTCGGCGAATTATGGTGGTTGTAACGGTGTTGGGCCGAGACATTCTCGCGATGGGGAGCTGAGTTGAGTAGATATTGCGAGGCGCAGGGCTGGAATAGGATTAGGGTTGTTGTATAAGGTATGGTGATGGTGTTGGACAGAGATCAGGGCCGCGCGGCGAGGTTGTACACATCGTTTGGTGTTTTGTATCGCCATGGTCAAGTTCTGGGTATGAGATAGAGGCAATCCTGGCTCGCTCTACTGATATGAGTGCATGCGGCTCTGCGCTGTTGAGTCAGTCTTGAAGGTGACATGATGAATGTGCATACGATGTCTTGTGGTATCTTATGCATGCCGTCTCGGACAAACTCGATGTTGCTGCGCTTCAACAGCTCCCTTCGTTATAGACTTTGCTGATTACCAATATGATCATTTGTACAAGCACAATACTACTCATCACAAGCACTCATTCATGTCTTTCAGCTGCCACGGGCCAGATGACAGGCAACGCCATGATGTAAAAGCCTATTGCGCGTGGTTTCCCACGCTGGTAGCATCAACGGCGTGGTGATACAGCCGATGAGGTTGCCCAGCGACCAAGGAATTCTGCCAAATCCGGCGAAGCACCGCTATCTATCTTGACGAAGGTCCGTTGTGCAGGATCGTGTGTAGAGTGTGATCAAAAGCAACGACTTCTTGTGTGAGATCAAGTGATTGGGAAGGGTGACTACATAAACCCAGGACCAAACCGCTGGGTCGATGTTGAGATTTATATGATTATATTCACACGAGACCATACACCGGAAGAAGACCTTTTACAAACAGCCATTGAAATACTGCTCCAACGATGTTATCTCTTCATGGGCTTGGCGTACTGATGCTTCTGGGCGCAGCAGACGGTGTCCCGCAGGAAGCACTTCTCAAGCACCATGCCAATATACCAAGAGACAACGCAAATGATGGCATACCAACCGCTATGCTTGGGGCGATGAGCCCTCAAACAGACTACAGAACAATGCCAGCAGGCACTTACACGGAGACCATCTCAACAGGCTTGGTCAGGATAATCGTCGTCAACGAACCGACGCCTACGACAGCCAATCCAGGAAAATGTCCCGCAGAGTGTGACTGCACCAGGATAAAAGATAAAAACAGCGATGAGTAAGTTCCATGATACCAATCAGGCTCATTCTGGACATTGCTGACACGCTCAGATACGCTCAATGCTTGACCAACGCAGCATGCAGACCATGCAGAGAGCCAGATCTGACAGCTTCATCTTCAACGATAGAGCCAAAGCCAAAGCCAACATCATGTCCCGCTGAATGCGACTGCACCAAGATCAAAGATGAGCAAAGCCAAGAGTAATTACATTCCACCTTCACAATCACAAGGTTCATGTTATCTAATGAGTAACAGGTACTTCCAATGCATAACGAATGTCAATTGTCAGAGGTGCAGAGTGGGAACCCCACCCAATTAAACAAACACGTGAATATGAGTTATCATTGCATGTGGTGGTATTGGTAGCTGACGAGACATTTCATCTATCGTATGATGATGGGTAGCTAAGATAAAAAATTGTTTGACAAAAGGAAAAAAAAAAAAGAGAATGCGTTTCTTTCCCCCCGAGCTTCGAAAAAGTGCAACGCTGGAATCCGCGAATTAAGCCATGTTGTTGTTGGGTTTAACAGCAGCAGTCGAAGCAATCAAGACAACACTCGCAGGTCTCGCCGCAGAGCCAACAGCAGCAGAGTGTAGCGAGACTGTGATTTATTATTAGTATTTATTGATAGGGTGGAAGAGGATGAGCGAGGCTTACCATGTGTAGAGACAGCCGTGGCTCTTCTCTTCTTGTTGTGGTGGTGGAGGGGCTGGCTGATACTGCATTTGTGGCTATTCATTGTTAGAGAAACTGGTGATCTTCCACTTGAGCTTCATAAACTTACGGCCTGTGTGGGAGGGTACGGATACTGCGCATACTGCGGACCACCCTGCGGGTAGTAGCTGTTCAAACATTAGCTTTTCCTTTGGCTTCTTGTGATAGAAGCTTACTTACCCGCCTTGTTGGTTATCATATGGAGCAGACATTATGATAGATGTGGTTTATGGGATTGTGAATGTGTAAGATGCAGAGTTGGAGACAGGAAGAGCGTCAAGTTATATTATTAGGTAGCCCCGTGTGTTTTCCATCTGCACTTTGAAGCGGAAATGGTCACAGGGGGCGCAGTTGCAGATGATCTGTATCCTTCTTGGCTCTTCGCTGTGACCTTGGCGTAATAACGGATGTTCCGCGCACCAAGGCCGATTTAACCGTATAGCAGTCTTGGCAGACTCTCACCATCTGCTCTGACACTTTTACTGATTGACACTCACTGGTTGTTGGTTCTGGGCTTGCACTAACGGATAGTTAGCGACGGTAATGCCGGCACGTTCCGTTACGAGGCGGCAAATGATATTGGGTTTTGACTGCCTTGTTGGTCTCTCGACTCTGAAATGTTAAATTTGCAGTCTGACATTGTTCTCCGTATCGAGGTACTAAAAATGATTAGTCTAAGATCCTCTAAATCTATACTAAATTATACTAAATTATGCTAAGTTTACCTAAGGCTTTTTGTCACCATAGAGGTCCCATGTTGCATCCCTAGATCCCCTGGCCATCTCAGCTAAGGGTCTTGGTGACTCCACTGCGAATTGACGTTACAGGGGTTGAGCACCTTGGCAATTGCGCGTCCTCCATGGCTGAGCTTCACTCCTGCATAAAGGGTTCTTCTTGGCGTCAGAGGTTGGGCTTGAAGATTACTGACTAGCAAAAGCCTGACGGAGCACGAGTTAAATTTGTTATAGTACTATCACAAGATTACGAGCCACAGCTCTTCATAGGGTCCTTCGTATAAGTTGTCCATTGCTACGGAGCTCTCACCGTATTCTTGATAAAGAGCTGATCCTCATGCTCAGGCACTCAGCCTTGCTACATGTCCCGTTCCCGTCTCTCGTCCTGTCCTCCTCCTGTCATGAAACACTCCTTGCCGCTGTATTCCCGAACCCTGTACGATCAACGCGCGCGCGCATGTGCAAGTACTGCCACGATTTACGAATACAACAATGGCGAATGAATTGAAGCTGTCCAAACCCGCGGAGACCGATATCCTTCAACGCGCGTTGATTAGCCACTGAATATTCGCTCTCGGGTGAGGCTGAGTCGTGGAGCTTGTCTCAGCTCTGGGTGTCTTGGACGAGAGACTTACCTTTACGTTGTATCGCTTATTTACCGGTTTGCGCCGCATTCGGTGCCCGACAAATGCTGCCGCCGACGAAATCTGTGCCAATCGATGGACACGGTTGGCTCATGCTAGACGCTTCTCAATCATCGCTATCTTTGGTGTTTGCTTTCCGCATGATCAGAAAGGCACCTTGGTGAAGTGTGCATCTCGGCGCAACCCGCAGCGCGCCTGGGTTTCTCTAACTCAACCTGAGCGAAGCGGGCGCAGGAAGGACAACCATGCGACTCACGGACATGCAGCCAACCGATCGACATGCTCCTTAACCCGCAAAGCAGTTTCTTTCGAACTCAATTTCGTGACATCCAGCACCAATTCGTTCTCATTCCCGAAGTGATAGATTGTCTCCTTCTCCAGAAATGGCCTCAATATCCTCTCGTCCGTAAGCTTCGCTTCTACGTTTTGACTCCGCATTGGATTGATCGCCCGCCTTATGTTCTCCTCCATCTCGCACTCCAGCACGATCGATATGAACGAAACGCCTCTCTTTCCCGCCGCAGCTTCGTAATCCTTCGCGCCCATTTCTCCCGCTGCGCTTGCGTCTCGCGCATCCGTAAAGATCCACGTTTTATCCTTGGTGTATTCCGACGTCGCGATTTCGTTCAGGACGTACCGCCGTAGACCGGTTCGCATCTCGTAGTAGCCTGGAGACGAGCGCTCAACGAGGGCGCCGACGGGGTCGATGAGGAGGTGATTGTGGTATACTTTTGAGTCGGGGAGTAATTGCTGGAGCTCCTTCGCGATCGTGAGCTTCCCGATACCGGGGAAGCCGTTGATGTAGACGAAGCAAGGCATGTTGTGGCAGAGCGGGCGTGATGTCTGACAGGAGGTCTGTAAATGCGATTTTCATACTGGCTTTTCGCTTGAAGGGGTTGTTGATCGTTGAAGTATTGCGGGCGTTGGTATTTGTAGTTCGACGAAAGTGAGTCACTGTTATGCTATCAAGAATCAGCGAGCCCTCCCAGCGTCGTCACCCAACATCAGACACCAGAAGTTTGAATCGCCGACCAAAACTCTGATCATGCAACCAATCTTCGTAAATCCTGCTCGAGCGGATCAAGGACCCCGGAAATCACATCCCGTTGAGAACAGCATGAGCCCCCCGCCGTGCCAATTTGCATATCCGATCGTAGACATCGCTCGACCGCATTATAATATCCAGAGCCAGCAGTCATCATTACTCGTCCCAAAAGCTTATTGGCAGCTTCGTAATCAAGAATATGTCTCGGTAACCCATGCTCCAGTGCTTGATTCTGGGGTGAGTCCAAAGTTGCTATTGACTGGCCTAGAATGAGCTCGATGAGTAGGATTCCGAGATACAGCATAAATGGATTGGCTGATGATGCTGATGCATTGACTCTGGGATACTCTGGGAAGTGTCTGAGGACAAAAACATGCTGAAATTGATGAACACCGCGTTTTTGGGCAATGAAGATATCTTCACTTCTTGGAATGTCCGCAACCCAAGGCGTACCCTGCATCTGCAAAACACCACATGCAATCACCCAAGCCAGGCGTAGCTTATCACCGTAGAGCAGCGCTGGATCTTGAAGGACTTGTTTAAGTGGTACTAGAGACCATTCATCACAACTGCCCAGACACTCAAGTGTATAAACATCATACTTCTTCGTTTCTGTCATGCAGCAGTGCTGAATATGTCCACATCTCTCGCCCTGCTTTCTTTTGCCCATCGTCTGCATTGCTTCACAAAGATTGCTGATGTGTTTAGAACCAACAGGCTCTGATATTGTCCTGAGAGTATTGCGTGTAAGATTTGACAACGCTGATTCAATGATAACTGTTTGCGATTGCTGGCTGTTCGCCGAAGATGTAGTTGAGGGTACAGCAAATCCAACTGTCTTCCTCGAAGTAGTTGTACTTTGTGCTGTGAAAGAAACCGTCGATGTCGTCGAGTCCTCTTTGTTCTTCAAAAGGATTTCATTCCATTGCTTTGAAGTATTGGATTGCGATGCCGTCAGGTACGAAACTGCAAGGCGAAAGTGCAACTCCCTGATAATGTCCTCATCGTCATCTTCGGGAATAACAGTCCGTAATGGCGGCGTAAGCCTCAAGCCAACGTCGTGTAGGCCAGAGCATTTGCAAGTGATTGTTGACCGCAGAGCATGATAAATACCGCTCAGCATTCCATTGACTAGTTTGTTGAGTCTTCCTTGTGATCGAGACTTTCTCTGTGACTCTAGATCTGTGTTCAGGACGGCTAGCCTTTGAAGAGCAGAGACGCCGTCGCGTATTCTCGTAAGGGTTTCCTCATGGTTGGACTTCTGAAGGATAAATGTCGCCCGCATGAACTGCTTCTTTATTGAAGAGCTTCCAGTCCCTTCGGCCTGTTTCGAGTTAGCTGAGGCACAATGTTGACCATAGCTTCCCACCTTTCCGCCTGGCCCAACATTGAGCTTCTCCATCATTTCCTCGATAGCTTCCCTCATGTCCTGCACGCGATCATCGAATACCTGCAATGACGACCAGAGCCTCAGGCGCAGCTTATTAAAAATTTCTTCTTCTCCCCAAAGGTCTCCGAATGGATCTCGAATCATTTCCTCGATGCGCGTTGGTGGTGCAATTCCTGTAAGGAGCTTCTCGCATATGTTCTGAAGATTGACATGTTCGGTCTTGAGAGTCAAGATGAGGCTCTTGAGGATTCGTTTGTAGGATCGGAAATTCTGTAGAGTGCCGAGACCGTTCATGTAGCATTGCAGTGCAGATACCACGATAGGTATGCTACCGAGCACGATACCGGCGACCTCGAAGCCTGACATTGAAACGAATTTACGAAGTTAATGGAGGGACGAGAATGTGAAGGGAAAGAAACAGCATGGCCTTGTTCAGCTGCTCTGATTGAGGGTTGAAAAGAAGAGGGGTTGCGCTGCGGCTGACGAGCAGCTGAAACTTGATCTGACCAACAGCACCTGCAGATAGCACCTTCCCCTGGGTAACCAGAGGGCACTCCAAACTTCTTTCCATATTTTGTGGGTTGATGAATCTCGGCATAGCAAGCAACGTCTTCTCTTCATTCCATTCCTTACACAACCATGAACACTATTGCGGATCATGTGGCGGCTTGTCTCCAAGAGTTCAATGGTCTCTGCAGCTCTCCGACAACATGGATAGATACTAGTCCAAATGAGGAGCCCCAGCGCGATATCTCGCTGGCGAAGCTGCAGAACGAGCTGAACAGATTCAAAGTCTGGAGCGGAAACATTGGGGCTCACAGAAAAGGAAGAAGCTCGCTCGATAATAGGCTTCGGGATGCGTCAAATATCCGGAATCAGGTGGTTGATCTCTTGGAGGACTTGAGGGAGTCTTTAACAGATAGTATGTCTCCTCAATTGAGCTGCTTGAGATTCTCTCTGACATCAATAGTCAAGGATATTCTTACGGGACAATTAACACCGTGGGACCAAGAACTGTCCCCAGCTGAGTTTTCAGATGAAGATTCCGACGATGAGCCATTTCAAGTCAACGCATGCCGACCATCTGAGCTCTCCCAGATATTTGCTGCCATCGTTGAAGATCTTAACTGTCTATTCAGACTTTCGGTATCCATTCACAACCCTTCTCCTCACGACCGCTTCAAGAAAGCCTGCTTGACTGATACGTCTGGTTACGAGCCATTTGACGTCCAGCATGTATGCAACAAGCTCTCCACGGTCCCGAAGCCCATCGCGGAGAGACTTGGGAAGGCGATTTCTCGACGAAGACAGTACTTCAAATATAGAGAACTGCACCATGACAAGTTGGCAAGTGGGCTTGAACAAGATGACAAGGACCAGCTACAGAGTACCGTGGCCTCTTCGTTGCCAAAGAAGCTCAATGTAAATGAACCTATCTCTTTGGAGGAAGACGTCGATGATGCATCAGATACTGGGAGATCACAGACGTCTTGGGCAACATCTGCTGCGAATTCAGAGAGACGAAAGATACCTCCTCTTCCAGCGGAAGCCGAGAATGGACCTTTCGAGTGCCCATTTTGCTTTATGATGGTATTGATTACTTCGAGGAATCGTTGGAAGTTAGTTTCCCTTCCGTTGGCAATATGATATTACTAACGTGAGACCACAGAAAACACGTATTCTCAGATCTGTTTCCTTACATTTGCGTTGAGCTGGGTTGTCCAGCCCCAGACCAAGACTTTCAGAGACGCCACCAATGGGCTGATCACGTCAAGAAATACCATTGGAAGACATGGACCTGCAGGCTTGGATGCGACAAGACCTTTGACTCTTCGCAAGACATGAAACGGCACTTGGCGCAAGAGCATTCGGAAACCGCGAAATTGACTCATCTCGACAGTCTTCTCACTATGTGTGAAAGGCCCAAGCCAGAGAACGAGCCGACAGACTGCTCTCTATGCAACGAAAGACAACCTACATTCAAACAATACCAACGACATGTTGGTCGCCATCAAGAAGAACTTGCTCTGTTTGCGTTGCCTCATCTCCCAGGGGAAGAAGATGAAAGAAACGACGAGTCTGATTTCGAATCCGAGGGTCCCAAAGAAGTGGATTCTGTAGTGCAAGACGAGTTGGAGAAAGCCAGCTCTTATGTTACCCTTATTTCCAACGAGAGCGAAGACGAGGCTACAGATGCAGCGGAACATAGCACTCGATATTCTCAATGGGAAGATGCCGTTATGGCCGATGCCGTGGATGGAAATGTTGATGGCTCAAGCCTCACACTGCCCAACTATCGCCCGTGGAAGTGTCCGGTCCTGAACTGTGAGTATCATGATTACGGATGGTCTACCGAGGAGGAGAGGGACCGCCACTACAGCAATAAGCATTCTGAGAACCCCAAACCTTCTGTGCCTATCGATGCGGAGAAAGCTGGACAACGTAACGAAAACTCTTCGTTTGCTGCCGACAGTTATCATTCTGATGCTGAAACTATTGTGTTGCCTGGCAAGGATGGCCACGTCCCGTCGAAGGTTCGAAAGAGGAGAAGAGAGGACAGACGCGACAGTGATGCCGATGGTGATAATGATGGCGAGGCGGGCATGGCACCAAAGGCAACAAGGAACGCGAAGAAGAAAACAGAACATGACAAGCACCGAGAAAAGTTCTCACGAGAATTAAGACAAAGAGCTGAGGAGGAATCTAGCAGCGATCAAGTACCAGTCCCCGAAACCGAATCAGATCTCGAGATAAAGGATACCCTCCATGCTTCTGGACCTAGCCAACCACCTACAGAGGTCGACCACAAGGTTGTGAAAAGCTCTGCACCTGGTGTTAGATGTCCCACCTGTGCCTTGGAAGGTAAAGAGATATGGGTTGTTACCAAAGGCTCTTGTGTATATTGCGGAACACCATGTGTGGACGAGGATACTCTAGACGCTCATGATGCTTTCAGAGAGAAAGTGGGTAATGATAAAGTCGAGGCACGGCCTATTTCAGTTTCGGACAGGCCTTTCGTCTGCAAGAATTGTGGAAAGGCTTTTGCTAGGGTGAATGACTGCCGTAGGCATGAGAAGATACATGCAAGGAGAGGCTATTAATATATAAGCAGAGGTTAATAGGACTCATAAGAATCAGATAAGAATAAAACACTTCTGTTAATAAGCTAATTCTCTTTTAGTTCTAGATCAATTAATGCTATTTCAAATCTGCTATATTCTTAAACAGGGCTAACTTAACTCCTGTAACTTCTACCAGACTCTTTGATACGCGTCATGACCTCTTCGGCTGAGCAGCTCTCATGACTCGTGACCCCAATTAACCTGAGTCCCGTGAACTTTGAAGGACCGGAGAAGAAAAAACAACCTTGCCAAAGCTTTTCAGTCAAGTGTTATTACATGGATGGAGCTGACAGTGTATTCATTCATGATACGGTCATGATGCCCAGTTCCGATCCGTCTAGCAAGCAAATCAATGCCGTGGAGCCTTTGTAGGACCGCGACTTAACAACGATCAGAAAGGAACCCCAAAGTTTGAATAGATTTGTGTGTGCTGGAGTTAGACGTGACAGGGGACTCTCGGTAATATAGTTATGAAGAGTTATTTTTATATTATTTATTATTAAATAAATAATTTATTAATTATTATAATAAGTGATTTAATCTTACCTCACCATCTGTTGTGCTGAAATATCATACGATGACCTGACGAGGAACTTGGTGCTTGCTCAATAGCTCACGAGGGGTACTAAGGTCAAAAGGTCTCTTCGGGCAGCATGTGAGACATCACAAATGTAAGGGAGGCCATTGTAAAGGCCGAGGAGAGGTAAGGGTGCCTTTCAGAAATGCCATGGTCAAGTTGCTTCTAGTGTCTGGGGGGAAGATCGTCAGGTTGACTTGGTATCTTCAAGACCAACTTTTCAAACCGGACTTCTAAGAGCAAGCGGACGATGTAACAGGATGGCAACGATAAAAGCTTGGCGATGATCAAACAATACTGGAGGGGCTCCTTAGAACGATCATCGTAGAGAAAATCAAGCATATTGATGGCTTCCTCAAGTGACGAGCTTATGTTTAGTCGAAATTTTGACAGCTTGCTGACTCTAAGGCGCAAGAAGACTTCTGATAT